>JAWPHD010002736.1:0-243130 GCA_037043455.1 Cyrtodaria siliqua
TCGTATTTTCAATCATAATTTCTACAAAACTGGACAAATTTTACATGTCTATGTCAGTTTTTCAAATTTTACGTCATTGACGTCATCGTATTTTTGTTCCTATGGCAACCATTTACCGGACGTTTGCGTTTTGAGTGGACTTTATTTTTGAAAAGTAAATTGAAAGGCCTTACGAATGGTACATATGTTCTTGATAACAATTTCAACCGTTAATGAGATATAGGTGGTTATTGGTGTTTACACCTGTCGCTTACCTATGACCTTGACCTTTGACCTGGTGACCTGATTTTCCCAGACAGGTCAAGGGTCACATAATGGCAACATATATGAGGGCATTGTTGGCGCTAGCTGGTTCGGTTTTCGAAATATACTTAGGAATTTCTATTTTAGCCTGTTTTAAAATTAAACCACTATGGGCCCGCCATATTTGATGGACGTCATCAACACCTTTTTCACACGATCGATAGAAGATGATGAAAACATGATTGTGGTAAAGTTTCAAAATGGTCCATGCAATAATTGTATTTTTTGACGATTTTTTCCAGTTTTTTTAGGCGTCTGGGCGTCCTCTGATGCCATCACGTTTATGGACATCATGACCCCGCATGACCTTCATGCACAACTAGACAATGACCTTTACAATCTGTGAACGTTTCATTCAAATCCGACCATAAAATGACTGAGATCTAGCGCTAACAAGATTTCCATCATGGGACGGTCACTGGCGGCCATCTTGGATGACGTCCATGACCCCCAAAAGATTCGCAGCAGTATTCCAGAATGAGCTCTATCACTGTGTAAACTTTAGAGGGCCGTGCGACCAGTCTTACTATGAAAAGTGGCGGTGAGAAGAATAAAGTCATGCATACAGAGGCATTACGTGCTAACCGCCTGGGGCAAAGTATTAAATGAAGAGTTTATACTAAATTTAAGGGGTTTTAATTCATAACCAATTTATTGTGTCCCTTTTCTAAGTGTGAGATTTCATCAGCATACATCCGGGCGGAAATACGATATTTAATATTCAATTTCAGAAGAAATACAAATCCATGAATATCAGCAAATTGCACCTTGTTTACGACTTACATTTTAAGTTATGCAAATTTTGTGTTAACAGGATTAATGATTTGTATTTGGTGTACATATACTTAAATGTGTATAGATGTCACAAAACAAAGGTATTCATAAAGAATATTTTTCCAGGTAGATTGCATTTTGCTGATCGACCTGATTTCAAGACCGATCTCATGTAGATATGGTCCGCTCCTTAATTGCTTGATCACCGGTCGTGGAGGATCAAGCTCCTTTCCTATATCTTACTTCACTCGCCACATAACTTCATTTAATGGGTTGTTTACATTACCTTCTCAATCAACCTAACTTACACTTCTCAATCATTCTAACTTCGTACATACGCTGGCTTTTACACTGATGATTTACTAATAGTCCCTTGAACTAGCTATAGACCCCCATTCCCCCTCCCCCATGAGGGAATTTTGTAGGGTATGATTTTCTGAAAGTTTCATACAAAAACCTTCAAAATGAGACTTGTGTGCCATCTGAGGCGCGTTGGGGCGTTTGTGTGTAACGCACGTGACAATTACGTTACCATAAACAATTCCAAAACACCTTCAATAAATTTTGAATATGAGTAAAACATGTGCATATGAACAACAAATACTACTTATATTTTATGTTATTTATGAATTGTTTAATTAAGACAGCCCTTTTCAACCATAATGCAAATATGAAAATATACTGTAGTTTACGTTACACACCCTGTTTCGTTACCAAAAAATCATAAATACAGTTAATAATAACTAGACCAAACTATCAATCAACATGCACATTTTTCAGGGTAAAAATCATTGGATTCAGTAGAAAGTATGCAGCATACCAGTAATACCACTGGTGCATTACACGTCAATGTAGAGCAAAGCTGCTAGAGGCCCACTCTCCAGATGGCAAATATGGCATCAGAAATTATTTCTTCGCGCAAAGAACTGCATCCATCCCAAACAAAGAACAATGAGAAAGACTTGAGAAGAGGACACAGAATCTATCATTGGTTTCACAAACCCAATTCCGAGTTGATATCAATGGACTATGAGCTATAGCTCCGATCGTCCCGTATTTCAGCATAGAGTTGTTACTATTAAAGCATCAGGCTGAGAAGGACCATGACATATTTGTCAATGATTTGTTAATTGACACGCTGACCCGATCTATAACTCTAGGCTTAGTACCATGGTCCCTTGCAACAGCTGATGGCAATTCAGTTAAAACTGACAAAAGCCAAATTGCTCCACTGCTTAGAAGTATCAGTTGAGCCAGCTACACAGCGACCTACTGAATATACTGTGTATGTGTGTGACGGTAACGCAAACACTTCACTATCAGCCCTCAGTTCCTGGTACGTTTGACGATTTGGCAGAGATGGTGTTTGACATACTTACCAAAGCACCTTGAGTCGGCTTTGTGACAGACACTTGCGTCCCTAGATCTATCAAGTAGTTTGTGTGCAAGAGGCGAGGTGAAATCCCAACTTTCCTGTTGTCTGGGCCGAAAACGAAGACTTATTGTGATTTGAAGAGTTACATGAGTAATCGCGACAAAACGACACAATTCATTAATCGCATTTTCGGCCTGTGGAAAACAAACCAGATATGCACCAAACCTCCAAGGTCATCCAAGGTCATGAAACCTACTCTGTCTGGGAAAAAATGTCCTCGGCTTACCATTGCAGGTGACATATCTGTCTTTGCTGATGATCAGGAATATCTGTTTTCATCATAGGAGGAAGCAGACATCAGAATGCATCAATCCTCACCAACATCAGAAACAATCGTGGTGCATTCTAGAGTTTTTTTCCGCAGTGTCAATTTTCTATAATCATGGATTTGAACAAGCACACTTTCAAGTGCTTTTGTGGCACCTTGCTGACCAACATTAACCAGACGCAGAAACAAATGAGAGAAGATGAAGTTATTGAATTTGACTGAACTATTGGTGATATTGCGTCACAATAGTTGGTTGACATCATGTCTAAAGAGCCTGACACTGAAGAAGGAAGCAATAATGGGTATGAAGATATGGCAGCCAACAAACTGACTGATACTGAGTTTGAAGAAAGTGATGACAATGTATAGAGGAATTATGAGTTCAAATGATGTAATATATACTAGTATCCATGAAAATGCATGCTATCTTATAGAGTTAAAATTGTGCATATAATTTGCTATTTTTCTTTGAATTCGGTAACGTAAAAACTACGGAACAGTCGTGTAAATTATATACAAACTTCATTTCATTCAATGTTTGCCTAAGTATAAACAATAAATAAAGGAAAATAAAGATATATATCCATGTTTTTATTTGATACTTAGATGTGGTATTTAAATAATATGATGCAAACGTAACTGGTAACGTACGTAACGTTTAATACATGAGGTAACACATATTAGCTTTACATAATTTCAAGTCTTTTCAAACTTTGTTGTTACCATTGATGACGTTTAGAGGATTGTTGTATTAACGTCTTTATAAGCTAATTGGCTGAATTTTCTAGATTTCTAGTAACACACGGAAAATTATTATTAATTATTTTAAAAAAGACACAGTGTAACGGACAATACAAGAACCAAACATTGTTCACATCATAGATACATATGTCTGTTATAAGAAAGATGTTTAAAATAATTTTCGGATATAAAATACTTATTTTTCAATTCCTTAAACCAAACACCTTCCTTCAACAAGGTAACGTAAATTACGGTAATGTAGGCTTAATAATGCAGGTATCAAAGGTATAAATATAAAGTGAAACGAAGTCTAGAAGGAATATTGCAATAAAACTTTAATAGTGTATTGGACGATTTGTTCTAATTTCTTTTAACATGCGGAAAATAGAAAATGATTTAAAAACACACAATGTAACGGACATTACAAGAACCAAACATTACTAACATCATGGGAACGTATGTCTGTGATATCTGTAAGGTTTGAATTAATTTTCGGATGTAACATCATTAATGTTCTTAATGTCTTACGTTAATAAACTTAATAAAACAAGGTAACGTAAATTACGGTAACGTAGGCATAGTAATGAAGGTATCCAACGTATAAAAAGTCAGTGAAACGAACTTTTGTATTATAATAGGCATGAATAATGAAGACAATTTAATATACAAACCCTTTCTTTCATACATGTTTAGTCTTCAAAATGCAGAAAAAATAATTATTATTTTATAGGTAACGTATTCTACACCCAGTAACACGATAAAGCCACAGTCGCCAGATGGCACACATGTTCCAAAATGCTCTTCACATAATGAGCTTTCAGAAAAATAGGGCGTACAAAATTCCCCCTGGTGGGGGTGGAAGGAGGGTTTCTCCTACTAGCTTACAGCCTATAATGCTGACTTCTGCTCCTATATTCTTCTTTGTCCGCTGTCCTGATGCATTACTAATGCTTTCTTCTGTGTTTTCCTGTACCAATTTACTGATTACTAACTTCTGTTTTCTCTAACCCATCTTACAGGTTTATTACTGTCGTTTACTTCTACTGTTTAGTTCCTTTCTTTATTCTTAAATGTAATATCAGCTCATATTGGCAACCTACACATAAACATGCATCTACATCTATTTGACAGAAGTATGTTCCTACCAAAAATAGTTCATTTTGCACTTTGTAAATTTGCATTCAAGTTTGTTTTTATTAAGGATTATGTCCCCTGGAACGATTCAAAGTTGGATATCTCAAACACATCTGCATAGTTATACAAGAAACGTTTTAATAGAGCTCTTCAATGTGAATCCAATAGGAATTAGAACTCAACAGCAGTAGTATAGATAGTAGCGATTCCAGGCCAGTTTTCCCTCGGGGGGAACGAGAAAAACAAATGAAATATGCCAGTGGAGACTCAGGCGTAACTTTCATTCACACCAAGATATAAATGCAAGTCACGCCTAAATCAACACCAACATATTTCAACAGTTTTCTCAAGCACCCCGCGAGGGAAAACTCGCCTGATACCGCTACTATCTATACTACTAATCAATCCGGTTTTGTCATTTTAATAACATAACATTTGCAACTCGTTAAGCAAAGTCAGACGGAACCGGGCAGTAGTCTTCATCATCGCTCTGCATATCATTTTTTACCATGGAGTATTTTATTTTCCTACACTTTGCTATTTTGTATTTCAGTTCAAGATATTATTTAATATTTTCAATATCCTTAAATGGAACCCAACTATTGAAATCCTCATTGTAACCCTTCCATTTAATCAATGCTTGTTTCTTTTTGTAATCACGTCGTATTACTTTTTCAATCCTGAATATTTCTTGCTTTGCTTTTATCATTTCTAATTCATAAAAGCTTCCATCAATGTTTTCGTTGTTTAAATCTTTTATTTTGTATGTCACAGGATTTGTGTTTTGAATTTCATCAACAATAAATATTTCTTCAGTCTAATTTGGGGTATAACCTTTCTCAAACGTTCTTTTATATTTGCTGATTCTAACATTATCCCCTATTTTAAACTTTGGCTTACTTTGATTACTTCTCATTTTTCCATACAAGTTGAAATATACCGTTCCTTTATTCTTTTCATTACTAGCTTCAGTTGGTGTCATTTTAATACTCCGATGTATTTTATTTTCCTACACTTTGCTATTTTGTATTTCAGTTCAAGAAGCTCTTCTCTGTTTCCGGCCAGCTCACGTTCATAATTATCCATTTCAACCAGCAATCGCCTTTTTTTGGTGTCCATAAAATCATCACGAACTACTTCATATTCTACTTGGAGTTGCTTGCTTGTCATCAATTCTCTTCTATATTTATCTTTTAAATTGCTAAGTTTTCTGCAAACCTTTTCTATTCTTTCTTGTTCCATTATATAATAATACTATATATAATTAATTTTAAACCCTTGAATGCTACTCAACTATTACAATTAACATCTATCATACTCTGTCATAGTATATTTTACTTGTATGCTAACGTATCTTGTCCGTTATCTAGTATGTACCGTTTGTCATCATAAGCTGATAAACTTTTTTTATTTATTGCATAGCTGCTTATGTTATGCTTTTGTGATCTAATAACTTTCATCTCATGGTGAGCTTCTGTTGCCGTAAACAAAATCTTTCTGTAATCGTCATGTGCTATCTGTTTTTTAACAACACACTTTTTAACACCCTTACATTTCTTTGCACTAACCTCATTATCTAGCACATACGAATATAGTTTACTTCGCAAACCAACAAATTCAACAATAGGCATACCGCACGTTTCATCTTTCATCTTGCCAATAACCTTTTTATTGTCATTAAAATGAAACTGACTTTTTGGATCATAATCACAATTATCAAACAGTTATTTATCCTTGTAAAAGTCCGCATACACATCTTTTGTTTTTATTTCATAACACAAGGAATCGGTATCAGTAAATAATAATTTAGCTTTTTTATCATATTTGTTTTTGATATAGTTGTAATGGAAATCATACATCAAATATTTTGACAAGTCTAAAATACACATGTCAACATAACAAGGACGATTTAAAACTAATCGTTCTTTTATTCTGTTTATGGCAAATAAATTTTCATTAAACATTTTACTAGAAATAAATGAAGGTCTTGCTGCATATTTTAAAAGGACCTCCTCGTCGTGAGTCAATTTAACATTAATTCTTTTTCTCAAATTTTCCATAGTTTTACCAAAAACTGAATTGTTCATCGGTTTGAAGAAATCCTTTTCAAAAGCATTTTTACCAGCTGTTCTCTTGGCAGTATTAAAGTCTATGTATGTTTTCAACCACTTTGATTCGACGAACTGCAGTATTCGGTGTATTTTTGTTACCTTCAATCCAAGCTTTTTATACAATTCTAAGTTTCTAAAATGCACGACATACTTTTCTTTATTTTTCAAAGTTGTAACAAGTTTATTAACATTACAATGTCCTAAATTAAACTTTTGTTTTAAATTTTTACAATAGTCTGACAATCACTCATCTTTGATATTTAAACTTTCCGGGGCGAGAGGATAATCATTATGCAAGTCATGCAGTTTCTCAGGATACGTAATATCGCACTCAACAATGTAATTTGATTTTCCTTTTTCAAACTTATCAACCCACTTGAAGTTGCCAGTAGGTAACGGTTGACACATAGCCCACCCTTACAAGTTATTAGCATCGAGATATATTATATACTTGCTTTCTTTTTTCTTGTCATAGTTTTTCGTATATTTATTGTTAGCCTGTGAATATCTGTTTGCAATATAACTCGTACCGCCTCTTAATCCTTTTTCCACAAACAAATATTGATCAATATCAGTTATTAAATCAAGTTGGATAACAGTCATCTTGAGGCATGCATCCCAGGCTAAACCAGGACTACTGAAGTAATGACAAGGATCTAATTTGTAATACTCAATGCACAATTTTCTAAAGTTTTCAAAAACATCTGTCAGCAACAGCACATCAGTCTTAAGATACAGATCATGATATTCTCCCATATTTTTAATCTTAAATGTTTTCCATATTGTTTTAGCATGATCATAATCTGCATCTGAAATATGCTCATCATTTAATTGAGAATAAAAGCTATCTTTGTCAGGTAGCTTAGTATCCTTGAAGCGTTCAAAACTGTTCATGTAATCATAAGGATAAACGCCTTTTCGTTTTATTAATTCTAGCTTGTCGCCAGAGTATTCCTGATAGGTGTATTGAAACGAAGGGATGTTTTTACTAAATTTTCTAATGATTGAGACATTAACTGAAAACTGTCAATAAACACCAAACTTTGTCCTAACATAAAAGCCATGTACTTCTCCATGTTATTTGGTATAACATTTATGTTTCGTTTAAACTTCCCGATGTGCTGCATTATGAAGTGAGAGTCATATCCTCTCAAGTTATGAAACACAACAGCTATTTTTCTAGTCAACCTGAAATTAATATTGCATATGTCATGAGCGCTTCCTCTATACTTTCCAGTTATATGGCAACGGTCCCTGACTTTTCTGATGGAGTTTTTGTATGCCACTGTATAACCCGCGTCACCTTTTTTTAGAGTTGTTGCAAAACCATTTCCACAAATATGACATGATTTAGATTTTTGGAATCCAGTTTCTTCTTCCTGTGACATTACTAGATCTTTTTTAAAGTTTGCATTCATAGTTTTCTTGCACCACTTTTCTTCTTCTATCAATTTTTCCAAAAACTTGTAAACAGCATTTGGTCCTCTGTATGTCACAACTGGTTTTGAATATTGATCATCATAACAACCTTATACCCATAATTGCAATCAGTATGCTTTTGATATGCTTCCGTATGTGATTTTTTAGGATTGTTTGATGCTGAAGAAATACTTTCGGTTACTGCTTCAAAATCAGCATATATAACAAACGGAACCATTAGCTGTCTGTCGTAGTTTTTAAACTTAACTTTTTTTCTTCTTTGGTGATTAAAAGCATATCACATGTTTTTTCTGCTTTATTTTTTTATATGTGCAAAGGGTATACTTGATTATCTCCATACCCAAATATGTTAAAACAAATGTTGTTTTGTTTTTCTATTTTTGGGATTTTTTTGATAGTAACAGGAAATGTAATTCCTTCATAATTTAGATCTCCAATATACTTTTTGTACTTTGTTATTCTTTGTGGTTTATTATTAGCAGGAAATTCATAAGCCAAATGGCACCATCTGAAGCATTCGTTATCTTTTTCATTTTTTATATTTATTAATCCTTTTTTAGAATTAGCAAGTTCTTTTGGTAAATCGAAATAAGAGCTACCCCGTAAAGGCTTATACTTTATTCGATTTATATAGTGTGCGTCTAGTGTCTCAATTACCCAACCACTTCCCTCCCGAATCCAATTTCCAATTCTATTTATAATGTGTTCCTGTGCTTTGTCTAATGCTTCTGATATTTGATTTTTGTTTAATATTATTACAGCCTTCGAGGCAAAGTAAGCTGTTTTATATACACAATCAAAACATCCTTTATCATCCGGTACTTGTTTTTTAAAAGTAAGTTTTACATCAATGCTTAATTTAAATCCACCTGTTCTTTTTAGTTCTGCTTTGAGAAACTTTACAGCAGGAGTGTGTGCTTTTTGTAGTTGAACAACCGGATCATTACTTAAATAACCGTCTACTTTAAAAATCTTGCTATACTGTTTTGGGGATGTTTCAATTTCTCGGATACTCATTATTATAATATTACATAAGATTATTTCTTTAAGCCCCTATTAATTAATTAATTAATTAATTAAATAACATTCTTTTATTTAATATTTTCACCCTCGCCGGCGTCCTCATCGATATCCTCGCCGGCATCCTTATCGGTATCCTCGTCGGCGTCCTCATCGATATCCTCGTTGGCGTCCTCATCGGTATCCTCGCCGGCGTCCTCATCGGTATCCTCGTTGGTGTCCTCATCGTTATCTTCATTGGTAACCTCATAAACATGTTCATTGGTGCCTTCGTTAGTAACCTCGTCCAAGAGAGCATCTATTTCATTATTCTGATGAATGTCTAAGTATCTCCGAAAGCATTTTTCCTCTGACTTATTTTTACATGATATTTGCACTATCTATCAAAATCAACAGTTTCAAAATCACCTCCAGCTGCCAGTGATTTTATTTTTATCCTGTATTTGCAATAGTTTATAAACTCGTCTTTATCAAAAACTTCTGCATCGATCATTTCTTTTAAACTTTCGACAAACGTTTCAAAGTCTTCATAGCATCCGATATCAGTATTAATCACATGAGGTTTTTCTAGATTGCTGATTAGATTATCTCTGAACAACTCAAAATTTTCAGACATTACTTTTAATTGTGTTTCATTAAAAATCTTAATTTCTTTTTCTGCTAGATCTATGAGATGCTTTACAGCATCATTTACAGCATCATTGCACTCAATCTCAGTTTTTATTGCCCAATCTTTTTTAAAATCTGCAATATCATCTGACAATCGTTGCATGTGAACTGTCTCAAACTCTTTGATAAGTTCATTTGTCTTGGTTAAAAGAGCCTGCTCGTAAGCAGCTACTTTCTCATAAACCTTCTGTTCCTCTTCAAAGTGTGTTCTTTCCTCTTCTGCATAACTGTAAATACTCATATATTAAAGATTATATTATTTTACTCAACCATACATAATAATTTCAATTCCTTGGTTAAGTAAAACATCATAGTGGGCAATAAAAGAAACTTTGTATAATTTTGGATGGTAACTGGTTGCCTCCGAAATTTGTTTTTTACAAAAAGCACGCAGTTTGTTTATATCTCCTTTTTTTATTTTCCATGACAGTTTTAGTTGTTTTACCATTGTTATGATTCTTTCTGTCAAATCTTGAAAGTTTGAAAAAATTATTAACACTTTTTCAAGTTTATTCATATCTTCAAAATCAATAGTTTTTGCATGTTCCGTTTGATCTTTCTCAGATTTTTTTGATTTTCTTTTCTATACGTTCCATTTATATAATTACATAAGATAATATTTCTTTAAGCCTATATTTTAAAAATATAATTCTATATTATAATATAATGAATTGCAAATACTGTGAAAGAGTTTTAGATATTATTGATCCGCCTGAGGTGTGCTCGGATTGCATCTTATTTTACATGACGAATAAAAAGAAGCTTTGTAAATATTGTACCAGAGCCAAGCTGTGTTACAAGTGTACTTACGCATGTATAAATTGTAACGATACTTGTGAAGTTTTCGATAACGAACGTATTTGCCTTAATTGCGGCACTCACAACGGCTACAATCGTATTGCAGGTTACAATTACAGCCGAAAGAAAACTATTTACCACAGAAAGTATCATTTAGATAAATACTTGGTAGCATTTGATTTGTCTTCTGCAAACAGACAAAGATTTGAAGATTTGCTTTACAAAATTGTAAAGATTTTGGATCAAATAGAAGGTCGAAAAAGATCAATCAAATTTGAATACATTTTTCAGAAAATATTTAAAATATTAAAAATAGAAAAAGAAACAAAACCTATTAAAACAAAATCAACAAGAGAAAAGTACGATAGGATATGGAAACAAGTCGAATTACGACTGGATGCCATGACCGTTTAACTTGAACAGATGCTCCCGCGGGGCATCTCTACTAGCTTAATTTCAATTACGCTTGAACCTTTTCATATACATTTCCAGAGGTTCTGTAAAGTTGTCATTCTTTTGAATTTCTAAAATTTTATTAAAGACAATCCTAATTATCTCCTCATCATTTTCTAGTCCTGTGGTTGTTTGGACATGTGATAGAAGTCGTTTAAAACTACTATGATGTGTTTTTAACAAAGTCTTTCTTTCTGCTATTCTTGTTTTGCTTGCAAAAACAGCAATTACTGGAGGAACTGCACCAACTGCAGCCACGAAAACAGGAATTGCCGGAACCAATGCCAATACAGCAGTACAACCAATTATCCCACTGGCAATCTGTAATGTTGTGTTTATAATACCGCACAATTTATAAATGCGTCTGTATGCAGCCACAAGTCGCGTCAAGTGATCAATTAATTCTTCTTTGGTTTTCATGTATAATTACAGTTAGACAATAATTTAATCAAAATATTTAGAAAATAGTTGCTCATGTTCTTTGAGTGATATTTCACCTATTTTTAATAATTCATCGATTATGCTAATACCTTTATTTATCAGCCCCGTGGACTATTATTTCCTGATTCGATACTCCCGCATACTAACTCTAGATCATCCATCAAATCATCAGGACTATTTTGATATTCAACACAACCTCCTAAAATCTTCTTGTTCTTTGAAGAACCTTTGTGAATTGGTAAACCAGATAATTTTGTTAGTTCCTTAAAAGCATTCTGAATATTTTTTTTATTATTGTAACGCTTTGTTATCAAGTCTATAAAATCATCATCTACTTTTAGGTCTAGCACAACTGCTTCTCCTAGTTTGGCAATAAGTTTGTGATGACCAACAAGCTTAGGTAAATCAATTTGTAACTCTCCATAGCGGCCATCTTTGTTGACTTTGTAGGAATTTCTTTTTTGTTGCATCCCTTTGCCAGTCTTTTGTGTAGTTTCTCTAGCTGCTCGAATTCGCTTTAACCTCCCTATGTAAAAATCCAGAGCATCCACTTCATCAGTCAGATCTTGATGTTCTTTTGCGTGTTGATCTTTTTGGCGAAGTTCGAATTTAATTATTAATCTTGTAATGCTACGTTTAGCCACATCGGTTGTCGCCTTATTCCATCTCTCGCCGAGTCTTTGTTCGCTATTTTTTTTTTTTCTAGACCTCTTATCTTGTAAGGTATTAGCTTGCGTATCATCTCGGCCTTTTTAACATGTTTATCATAATTAGCACTCTCATCAGCAATACCTGGTATTTCAGTTGGTATTGGCAAACCATGCTTACCAAGTACATTTTTATTCATACCAGCATCCAAGTCAATATCATACACCGGTTTGGGTTCCTTCGGCTTGCAGCTAGTTCTTCTTCTTCCTTAGGCCTTGCAGCTAGTTCTTCTTCTTCCATTTCTTCTTCTATTTCTTCTATTATTATTTTTTTCCATGGGACTAAATGATGCACGTTTTTCAAATATTTCTTCCGTGGGTTCGGCAGGTTTTGACCTAAGCACTCTGTCTGATGCCCGCTTTTGTTCCTCTCCGTAATCAGCCAGAGATTGTTGGTATTTGTATTTGGGATATGCGGTTTGCCTGATAGGTCCACGCTCAGGCGTGGGTAATTGCGGGCCACGCCCGGTCGGGACAAGTAATTGCGGACGTATTGCCTCAGGAAGAAGAGCCAACTGTTCATCTAGCCGTCTTGTTTGCTCTGTTATTTCGCTAGCTCCTTTTTCTAGTCTTTTTCGGATAACTTTATTCTCGAATTCTTTAACAAGCTCACTCGCTTTTCGCATTTTATCTGCTAATTTTTTCCATTTTAACAAAGACATGTAATAATATAAGTTAGATTAAAATAAGATAAATTAAAATAAGTTAAGACAAGTATTATCCAAGCATTATTATAATGCAAATTCCAAACTATGATATGAAAACAGAAAACGGTAATTTTAAACAACTATGGAACTTTATGCCAGACTGTTGTTTTAGAATGTTAATTTGCGGCAATTCAGGTTCTGGCAAGACAAACACATTACTTCACATGTTGCTGAAACCTTTAGTTTACTACGACAAGATTTATTTGTTTGCTAAAAACTTGGAGCAGTCTAAGTATCAGGTTTTGTCACACAAACTTGAAAAGAAAAAAGAAAAAAAGAATAAAATTTCGGTCGAAGATATATTAGAATGTTCAAATGATGAAGTTATCCCTGTGAATGATTTGGATTCAGATAATCAGAAGATAGTCATTTTCGACGATTATGTTTGTGATCGCAATCAAAATGATATTAATAATTATTTCCTCCAGGGAAGACACAAAAATTGTTGTGTAATTTATTTATCTCAATCTTAGTACAAAACTCCCAAAGACATTCGTTTGAACTGTTCTCATTACATCTTCTTTGCAACTCCGGTTAATCGCGAGCTGGGTATGCTTTCCAAAGAACAAGATGTCAGCAAAGAGCAGTACAGAAAAGCGACTGATAGACAGTACGACTTTCTGTATCTGGATCGCCCTAGAAAGTTGATCAAAAGAAACTTCACTGGTGATATTTAATATAATCATATTATATATAATGGGGCTTTTTAATGATCTTTGCGAGGAAGTTACTACTGGCAGTGTTAATATTACAAACTTTGGTATTGTGCTGTCTGAGTATGTAAAACAAAAACATTTGGTTAATTATCTTCACAAGGGTAGAAACAAGGAAAATGTTTTGAGAAGTGATCTGAACATGAATAAAAATAAAATCACCAATGTAGGCAATCCAGAAAAAGCAGATGATGCAGTAACAAGGCAATATACCCAAAGGAGAATAACAAAAATCATACGTGATTATAAGATTGATAAAATTCCAGACATGATGAAAAATCTGACAACAGGTGTTGATGATAAACTTAGTCAAATACAAACAAAGCTACAAGCAAACCGTGAGAAAATGATTGAAATTCAAAACGGATTGAAAGATGAAATAAAACTTTTGAGTGATGCTTTGAAATAGTTAGAAAAGAAAGAAGATGTATTGGAAGAGAGTGAAAACTTCAAGAAATTAAGTGAACAAATAAGAACTGGTGTTCAAAATATTAATACACGGATCGGAGAAATCAATAAACAAATGGTTGACAATAATGAACTAGAAACTGCTATTGCTGATGCTTCAAAACAAATGAGAACTGCTTTTACTACCGAAAGAACTCAAATTAAAATATTAAATGAGCAGATAAACACTAACGTTGCTGATATCAACAAAGAATTTGAAGACATCAAAAAGAAAATGGTTGACGGTAAGTCGCTGGAGACTGCTCTGAACAAACTGGTTGACACTGATAAACTTGAGACTGCTATTGATGACGCTTCAACGCGATTGAAAGCTGCTCAGGATGAAAGGAGCAAAGCTTTTGATGGTGAAATCGTTTTTCTTAAAGAGCATAATCAAAAGTCTGATAGCCGGCACACAGCAGTTCTTGGTATAATTGATGAGTTGAAAGTAAAAGTAGACTATTTAAGCCAGATTCTACTGTTTGAATAAACGATAGATGGAATAAGTATTATTCAAGATACCTTTGTTGTAGACTCTCGTGTGGCGAGAACAAATTTTGTATCGCACCCGACGCAAAAACCACTTGAAAGAACCAAACGTGATGGTTTTCTCGCAGCGTTTACTTTTATACCCAATCCACTTACAAAAGGTGAAGAATATTATAAAAAAGAAGATGATGATGCTTTGGGCCAGTTTCTCATTCATAAGGAGGGCCGTTATGTATTTGAAATAGATTTTACTTATACAGGAGCAGATATAGAAGAATTTTATATTTATCCATCATTTGATGCCGGAAAGCATCTTCGCCCGATAATAAAAAATGACAAACGAAAAGTAAAAGAAACATTTGAATTATATCTCAAACCATCATATTTTGCTGTTTTCAGACCAGATATAAAACGCAACACTATACAAGTTTTCAATTTTGAAAAATCAAGTTTTAAACTGTTTTACATACCGGAATAATTAGTATTAATAAAATGTATCCATCCTATATTATATGGAACAAAAAATTGTATTATCATCAGAAAAAGCGTCAATAAATAATAGCTCAAATACACCGAGTAATTTTACAACTATATTTGACAGACCATTAATATTAGATTTGAACAAACAGTATGGCATCGGACTTGATAAGATTAATTCCATGACTTACTCATGGTACAATATTAGCGAGGATTTTAATAACAAAGTGATAAGGTATGGCAATGGAACAGATTTGAAAACTATTAGTTTTGCAAATGGAAATTACAGTTATGCCGATATCGATAATTACACAAAAGAAGCATTGGCTGTAAACAATGATTTAACCGATGACTCCCCTGTCCCGATAAAAATTGAGTTTGATTTATCAAGTTTTAAATGTTTGGTTACCATTCATAATAAATTCGTACTTGATTTGAGAGAATCAAACTTTCACACCCTGATTGGGTTTGGCAAAGATGCAGTAATCAGAGAAACTAAATTTGGAACTGTAACACCAAACATAACAGATTCTATCGATACATTGTATATTCACTGTGATTTGATCAGTAATTCTATTGTTGATGGATCATACGGGGATGTTATTTATGAAATAAGTACAGCTGATCTTACGAGATCGTATCCTTTCAAAGACGAACCGATAAGATTCGGGTTCTGTGAGGTAAACAAAACGATCATTAACAGTATTAATATTTACATAACCGATTTCTCTGGTAAGATTATTAATCTTAATGGTGTCCACACATCATTTCGATTTGTTTTGAAGGAATTAATGTAACATAAGTTATATGGCACGTTTAAAAGAAGTTTATGACACTAGTACGGGAACATATACTCAAGTTGATCGATTAACTGGAGCTGGTATATTTGACATTTTTTCAAAAGTTGGATCAAAGATACTTAGTGAGTCTGTGAAAACAGCAGGCAAGAAAGCATTAGAAACTGCTGGAAAACAAATCTTAGAAAGTGGTTCTAAAAAACTTGGGGATGAAGTAGGAAAAATGGCTGCTGATAAATTAGTTTCAGTTATTAAACCTAAACCAAAAGGTGAGATAATTTTAAAAGAACTTACAAAGGCTAATAACAAAAAAGAAGTTGTAGCTGAAACTGAAGAAGATGTAGCTAGGACTGAAGAAGATGTAAATGCAAAAATTAACAGATTACTATCCGGAAGGGGAATTCATGCAAGAATTAATCGATTAATTAATAAAAAATAATCTAATTACTAGTATATATAGATGTTTCGAAGTAATCAATATAATACTAGATATGAACATGTACCTGTTCAGTTAGATACTCCTATAGCACAACCGGGAAATACTACCAGGCAAATGAAAAGTGGTTATCAGTTTACACTAAATGATAGAAGTTCTTACTTTGATTGGTATAACGCATATTTTGAAATCAGTTTCGAGTAAACAAACTTGCCGATGGAGCTGCTTTTGCAGCCGCCGATGAAATTGCTCTCATTAATGATGCGGCTTCGCTGATTAGTTTACGATGGAGATAATCTTCACAGATTCGTTAATGTCAAAAGCTTGCTTGAAATTTCTGATGACTATGCAAAGACAACCGGAACAAACGAATACTTTTTTTTAGACCAGAATCTCGAAATGATCAAGCCGGTTATAATTCAGGATTTGCGATTCGTCATGCTTTAATCTAAACTAATCAAAAAGTTGATTCTATAATTCCATTAAATAAATATTCCTTCTTTGAGGGTTTGGAAACAAACATGCTTCCTCCTAGTCAGATTCAAATCAGCTTGCAACAAACAGATGATAATGTGCTAATTTTCAAAGCTGGTGGTGATGATAGTAGTGTAGTTATTAATAAATTAGTTTTGTGGATGCCTAGAATGATATTTAACTCAGATTGTTTAACTTATATTATGTCAAATCATATGGCATCAACAGAATGGTCCTACCTCCGTGAGACGATACAAGAAAGCGGAAGGAGCCAAGCGACCGAGACCGTATTTAGAATAACGGCTGGTGTTAAAAATCCGAAACACGTTTTTGTTTATCTGCAAAGGTCAGACAAGACTTCTTCCCAAACACAAAATCCTCATCTTTTGGATACGTTTAAGGTAAATGCTGCTAATGCTAATTGTTATTTACAATCAGCTAAATTGGAAGTTGGAAATGGAGTTTATTATACAGAAACCGAATACAGCCATGATAATATCATAAGAATATTCAGAGATGTTATTAATTATTCTCACAAGCAAAATGATAAAAACACTGGAACTTTACTAAACGCGGGTAATTTTAAAACTCTTTTCGGAATGATACATTTTGATTTGAGTTATAAAGGGGATGAAGTCAGTATTGATCCAAAACAACTAAGTTTGAACAAGGAAGATGTTGCTATTGAAACTATTGGAAATGAACTAGTTATTGTTTAATCTAACTTATAATATATATGACTTACGTAAATTATTCAGTAAATTTATCAGATGGCCAGAAACGAAGTCTGGCAAAAGCATATGAAAACAAAAGTGAATTAACGCTCAGGCTAAAAAATAACCAACTAACTGGAAACTTTCCTTTGCTACTTACAGCTACCCAGATTAACAATATTAACAAGGCTAAATCTGGTAGGCAGGGATTAGACATAAATATATCAAAATCGCAAATGAGATCTCAGTCCAAGAATGGAGGCTTTTTAGGCGCATTAGCTAGTTTGTTGACTAAAACAATATTACCAACAGTTGCAAAATGTGTTCAAAAAGTATTAGCACCACTAGCAACAGGAGCATTAAGTGGCTTAGCAAGTACTGGAATTGGCAAACTATTTGGAAATGGGATGGTAACTATTCCTAGTGGCAAAAAACAAGCACTTCTTAGATCAAATAAATTAACACGTAAGCAAAGAAACAAGATGATAAAGTCTAAAGGTTGTTGTTCTATTAAACTGACAAAGCAGCAACAAGATGGAGGATTTCTTGGAATGCTTTCATCATTAGGAATTCCATTGATTGGATCTCTTATTAGTGGTTTAACTGGAAAAGGTTTGCAAGTGGGCAGAAAAGGAAAAGGACTAAGAGTTGATCGTGGAAAAGGTTTGCAAGTAGACTCACAAATTATACCATATATCCCATTCATAATTTTTTTTTAAAAAAAATAAAATAAACCTATCTCTAACTTAGATATAATAAAATGGGTCAAGCGGCTAGATATACAGCAATTCAGGGGAGTGTTTAGCAAAAACAAATTACCAGCAAAACAAAACAAACAAGAATGTGGTATTATTAATCTTGATGATTATATCGGACCTGGTACACACTGGACTTGTTACTATGATAATTATTACTTCGATCCGTTTGGTCTGAGTCCACCAAAAGAAGTTTTAAACTACATACCTAATATAAAATACAACACCATTCAATATCAAGATAAAACAAGTGTCCTGTGCGGATATTTCTGTTTGTACTTTGCCAAAAAGTTGCAAGAAGGAAATAGTGTGTACGATATTCTTTACAAATTATTAAAACCTTGCAAACCAAAATGAAACATCATAAAATCATATTTTGTAAACGAAGTTTAATCTAATCATATTATATATGAGCTATTGTATAAAAGAAAAAAAGGTTACTGAAAATGTTGATCCTAAGTATGTTTTAGCAAAAAATGGTAGAAAATGTTAAGAGCAACTTGTGCATCTTGCGGTATTACTAAAACAAAGTTTGTTAAAAACACAGAAGGTGAAAATATTGATATTCATAAAGCTTTGCTCCCTTTGCTACCCAAAAAAGGGCTAACACTTCCTGGTTATAAATATTGCGGTCCGGGTAACCCGCTTGATAGTTAGATGCTGTTTGCAAAGATCGTGATATTTGTTATGATGAAAATCCTAGTAATAAATCAATGTGTGATACAAACATGCTTACTGGTTTGAAATCTAGTAAGTCTAAAACTATTGGAGAAAAGATTGCTAAGAATTTGATAGTAAAACCAGTTATTAGTGCAAAAGAAAAACTAGGACTCGGAAACTCAAAAAAAGAAAAAAGGCGTTGAAATGGACTGACAAGTTAGCAGATGAACTTCATAAGCCTATACGAAGAAAGTTCACTCAACGCCGTGTGATTGTTAATGAAATTGATAAAATATGGTCTGCTGACTTGGTTGACATGCAGTCGTTTTCAAAGTATAATAAAGGTACTAAATACTTGCTTACTGTTATTGATTTATTTAGTAAATTTGCTTCGGCTCTACCCGTTCCAAATAAAACTGGTTTAGAAATTACCAAAGCGTTCAAACAGATAATCAGTACAGGAAGACAGTGTAAATTGTTGTGGGTTGATCAAGGTGTGGAATTTTACAACAAGGCGTTTAAGCAATTTCTTGATGATGATAATATCAAAATGTATCACACGTTTAATTTTGGAAAAGCTGTAGTAACTGAACGATTTAACAGAACATTAAAAGAGAGGATGTGGAAATATTTCACAGCTAACAATACAAACACATATTTAGATGTGCTGCAGATGATGGAAGTATAATAATACAAAACATCGGAGTATTAAAATGACACCAACTGAAGCTAGTAATGAACAGAATAAAGGAACGGTATATTTCAACTTGTATGAAAAATGAAAAGTAATCAAAGTAAGCCAAAGTTTAAAATAGGGGATAATGTTAGAATCAGCAAATATAAAAGAACGTTTGAGAAAGGTTATACCCCAAATTGGACTGAAGAAATATTTATTGTTGATGAAATTCAAAACACAAATCCTGTGACATACAAAATAAAAGATTTAAACAACGAAAACATTGATGGAAGCTTTTATGAATTAGAAATGATAAAAGCAAAGCAAGAAATATTCAGGATTGAAAAAGTAATACGACGTGATTACAAAAAGAAACAAGCATTGATTAAATGGAAGGGTTACAATGAGGATTTCAATAGTTGGGTTCCATTTAAGGATATTGAAAATATTAAATAATATCTTGAACTGAAATACAAAATAGCAAAGTGTAGGAAAATAAAATACTCCATGGTAAAAAATGATATGCAGAGCGATGATGAAGACTACTGCCCGGTTCCGTCTAACTTTGATTAACGAGTTGCAAATGTTATGTTATTAAAATGACAAAACCGGATTGATTAGTAGTATAGATAGTAGCGGTATCAGGCGAATTTTCCCTCGCGGGGTGCTTGAGAAAACTGTTGAAATATGTTGGTGTTGATTTAGGCGTGACTTGCATTTAGATCTTGGTGTGAATGAGAGTTACGCCTGAGTCTCCACTGGCATATTTCATTAGTTTTTCTCGTTCCCCGCGAGGGAAAACTGGCCTGATACCGCTACTATCTATACTACTAACAGCATAAATCTAATATTACAATAAAGCTTGCAATATGTTACCTTGATACCCTTAGCTTGTTGGTGCTATAAATTAAAATCTCAAATAATCCTTCCAAAGTTGTTTGTAAAGATACAAAATCAATGTTCAAAATTAATACACAAATGAAATGCATGCTTATGTTATTTACATACCTGGTCATGGTATTTAATTGGTTAAAATTATGCTACTCACAATATTTTAATTTCAAGACAGGTTTATACATAATTGTTTACTTTGTAATGGCTGTCGCAACCTAGACAATGATATCAAGGTAATATATTGCAAGTTATATACCAAAAAGGTCTGACATTGAAGAGTTATAATTCCTGCTAGGTGCACTATATATTGCATTGTTTAAAAACGTTTTCATTCAGATTTGGTTCAGTTTGTTGGCATTTATATGATTTTTATGATAACTATGTGATGTACTTTCAGTTTCGTTTAAAAATATTTAGTCGTTTTTCCAGTTTGCCTACTTTTAACTTTGCTGTTTTTTTGTTTGTTTTTTTTTCATTTTTCAGAGTACATTCACATTAAGGTCATCCAGCTTGTAAACTTCATAACACAGACAGTAATTTAACGTGTTTCTACTTAAAACAGATCATTGAAAATGGCCTTGACATACTCTGTGGCCGGGATAGTAAATATGCTGCGTCTAAAACGTTCTCGCCTCTCACCGCTGCAGGTTCGAATCCCACTGGGAGCTCGACTTGTCAAGCGAGAACGTGTCAATTTTTAATGATGGCGGGAGGTATATAGCGCTGGTTCTATCCAGGAAAAATGGGGTGATTTGTTAGACTGTTAGACTGCCACTAACAACCACATAGAGCTCCCATGGAGGAACGAGTGTTTCGCATAGACCTTCCATGGAGAGCTCCAGTGTTGAAAAATGAGCTCTATGCGAAACGCATGTACCTCTGATTACGGAGGTATCGACATTCGCTTCGCATAGAGCTCCCATTTTTAACCCGATCTTCAGTCCATTATTTACTTGTGAACAACAGGCCAGGGGACACAATTCCGCATCGATTCTCACCAACCTTACTCAGAAGGATTATTATAGCCCATTCTTGAGTGAAAGGGGGTGCATATGGATTTGCTCATGTCCGTCCTTTCGTCTGTCCACACGCCCCGTACGTCCCGTGGTACTATATCTCATATCTCAGTAACTGACCACTTGAAACGTACAGCAGATGCTTGAATGTTGGTAGTGACATAGCTGTAGCATCGGTAGGCTAAGAACCCTAACTCTGTAAATACAGAGTTGGTTAAAATATCATAAACATCCGGCCGTCCGTACGGACTGATATGTTAGACTGACGGACGGACGGAATGAGGGACGGACAACGCGAAATCTATTTCAGTTTCGTATGCAGTTGCAGAGATTTTATATTTATAGTCGATACAATTCCGAAACTGGTGTTTTATAACCCAAACCGAAAGCGATTTGAATATATCTGAGGTCATATATTCTGAATATTTAGGAATCTTTAAAACTTTCAGCCAGAATACAAGTAGCAATACGGCAATGAATTTACAGTGAAAGAAAAGAACTGCACATCCGATATAGTGTACCCGTATTTTTTATTTTTTTTTATTAAAGTATTTCTGACCATCCGCATTTCGTTCGTCGATATAATAATGAAGCTTCCCTCTTTGTTTATCTTTCTTTGTTTGTTTATTAATAAATGTATTGTCTTTCTGCATTTCTGTATATCTTGTATAATAGGTGTTCCTGTCTCAGACAATCAGAAACCGTACCAGTGTATCGGCAAACATCAAACTTTGTTCAGGAGGACTGTTCTAGACGTTTGTCACGCTCCCTGGTGTGCCCTGGTGGTGCCATGGCGGATGGAAAACGTCACCCTTTCTCTCATCTCCCTCTGAGGTCGCCACAGACCTAATCATTTGTAGGTCAGTGACTTTCCTAATATGACAATGTGAAACACCATTTCATTTTAAGTTATCTTTCTATTTCGGATATGTTGTGGGGAAAAAATAGTTGATAACTGATGTTAAACAATGGAATAGGCGTCATAATGGTATAATACATATATCACTGGAAAGATACGTTTGTGTTACTTCAAATACCGAAAACTCGAGAATTAATTGACAGAAAAATAATATCGTAAATGACCTAGAGGTCAATGTTAAAATCGTGCAAAGGGGTCAGTGTTAAAATCATGCAAAAGTAAATTAATGAGACTCAATCGTTATTTTAAAGTGCTTATATCATTAGATGGAGGCATTTGTAAATAACTGTAATAAAACCCGTTTTTAATTTAAATGAAAAATGATAAAGAAAGAATATCGCAAAATATCCAAGGGTCCGTGTAAGCAGTATGCATTACATTTGACACTGAGTATATCCGCCGTTATCACATTACTCAGTTGCAAAACAAACTGGACACTTTGAAAATGTTACTTTACATCCTATCCTCTTTTATCAAGCGACAGTCCCTTAATGATTCGACCGATTGAAAAACAAATGACAACATGATATTTGCACTGAAATGATAAAAACTTTGGTTACAAACATGGCATATTCATTTTGGAATTTGTCAATTTAATTCTAAAGAAGCTTTATACAATTAAATCTAAACAAAACTCAGTGTCCACTTTCTTTTGCAACTGAGAAGTAATGCACGTGTTACAGTGATGACCCCTACGTGATTTGTGATATCAGTTCTCTGTCATTTTTGACCCGAATTTTAAAAAGTTTTTGGATTTTAGTGTATAACATGTGTATCAAATCAAAGATAAATGCGTTCTAATAGTCAGTTAAAACGTCAACACATTTCTTTTCTGAACCGAGAATATATATAAAGATAAATGGATGTATTCAGCATATTTTATGTGTCACATACATACACATATAAACGGACAATAAATATACACATACTTTTATTCAGTCACATTTTGAAATAAATAATGATCATAAAATAATAATGATCAATAAATTTAATATCAGCTCATATTGGCAACCTACACATAAACGTCTACATATATTTGACAGAAGTATGTTCCTACCAAAAATAGGTCATTACGAATGACCTAGACCTACATTTTGCACTTTGTAAATTTGCATTCAATTTGTTTTTATTAAGAATTATGTCCCCTGGAACAAAAGAACGATTCAAAGTTGGACATTTCTGCATAGTTTTACAAGAAACTTGCAGTACCTCATCTTATAGCCTAGTTAGAAACAAAAAACGGATTTCAAAAATATATTATATCAATAAAGTGGTTTTAATAGAGCAGGTATGTTTTAACATTACAGAAAGTTTCATATGTTCTGATATCATGTTTAAAGGGACACACGTTTCATCGATTTGTTAATCCTGTGTCATCGATTATCATCGATTTATTAATCCATCGATTTATTAATCCTGTATCATCGATTTATTATCGATTTATTAATCCTGTATCATCGATTTATTAAACCTGTGTCATCGATTTGTTAATCCTGTATCAGCTTTACTTTATAACTGCTTGCATATAATTAAATAAAAACTTGAGATTTCAATTGTTTTCGTTATTCTACCAAATGTTTGACAATATTATTGGTGCTATATAATATCAAGCACTGAAGATTTTAATAAAGTCCTGATAATACATAGTTAGTAATATATAAAACCATCGACCTACATGCTCATTAAAACCACGGTAAAAACAATTTGCTTTGAATTGTTCTAATAATTAATAGTAATGATTGAACAAATGCAAGTTATGGAGGAAAAAAACTAACGGGACGCCGGGAGTTTATAAGAAATCATGATTATCGTGTGTCCCTTTAATACGGGATATTGACTCTACGGATATGGTAATCACAGCTTGGTATCTGGAACAGAATATAATAGAATACTTTTATTCAGAAAATCAGTATAACAAAGGTGTCTTCCATTGATACATTAGATCGAATGAATGAATGAATGGTGTTTTACGGCACGTCGACACATAAATAGGTTATATTGTGCGCAAAAACATCAGGGTTTGGATATCACAATCGCGGTTCATTTATGCAAATGAATCTGTTTCCGATATATTCGTCGATGTTGACACTAACTTCACAATCAACAATAAACGAGGCCGCCGATGTCCTACTATTAATATCAAGGGAGAAAACCGTTACTTATAATTTGTCACTTATTTGACCCATTTTTCCACTACGATGCGCCAGTTCCATTGTTGGCAAGCTTAAGCGACCGAATTACGCATTACACAAATAATTCTTGTGAAAAAAACATAATTGTTAATAAATACTTTTGAGACAGAAATACATCCCATTTCCAGAAATTACTTAATACATTTTAATGTTCAGTTTTCTACCACAAAGTTAAATGACGAAGCAGTTTTATTGGTACGTAAACAAATTCGGAATGCCAGCGGCAAAGAGGCGCCAGTGTCAGCGGATGAATATCTTCAATACACAATAAAGTAGATCCATTCTCACGATACACACATCGAAATGTGATGGCCGATAACATGAAAAGTTACGTTCTCCTTAGAATTTTAGTGTATTGGAGGCTCCTGTGATATATGGATTAGCATGATTTGTGAAATTAAAACTTTAAACTATCCGTAAGGATGGGAATATATTCCATATTCCTGATCATTTGTGGGATATTAACAATTGTTCAAGGTACGTATCGTAAACAATTCACTGTGTCTCAACTTCCGATTCGACGGTATGTTTTGATTTGCTTGCTTTGAAGTTTGCCGACAAAGGTGTTGCCGAGTTTTTGATGTGAGTGCATGCTTGATTGTTCGGGAAACAATGTGCTGTGCATTTACAAGGCTGCATCTGCAACAGTTGAACCAGATTTCATGTATATATTCTTTTTATTTAAAGATTATTTTGAACGTCCATATTTTCAGCTGTTGTTTCAAGTTTGTGATAAGCAACATGTCTAAATATGTAAATTCAGTCAGTCATTCAGTGATAGAGGCTTGATACAAATAAATATCGAAGTCACATATCTATTGGGCCACTTTTTTTTTAATCCACATTTGTGATATCACCAGTGATAAAACCAGTGATATCACATATTGGATTGGGTGATAAGCTGTGGGTGATATCTTGAGTACATGATATCCCTTTTCAAAATGATTGAGTGATATCACCAATTGAATAAGTGATATCACTTATGATATCAATTCAGTGATATCACATATTCAGACTGGTGATATCACCTATTCAAACTGGTCACCTATTCAAACTGGTGATATCATGTATTCATAGTGTAAATGAGTGATATCACCTAGATTATAACTATTCAAATGAGTGATATCATTACTTCGTTATAAAAATGAGATATCACTCATTCATTTTGAAAGGGTGATATCACTCATACGAATAGGCGATATCACTGATTCAAGACTTATAGGTGATACCACCCATTCAATATGAGTGATATCACCCATTCAAATGAATTATATTACCAATTAGAATGAGTGATATCACCTATTTGAATGAGTGATATCACAAACTTTGATTAAAACCCAAAAGGTCGCCCCATTAATATCAGCCCTAAAAATTCAGTTTAGATAAAATAGAAGGTTGACATGGAATTATTTGCATTTCACCCATTGACGTCTTATTTCATTGTTCGTACACATCCAGCTTGGCATCAGACTCGTCTTCGAATTTATATGGGGTGCCTTTCATGTTTTTGTGATACTCACTACTTCGAATAGATGAATTGAATGTTGTTTAACGGCTCATCAACACAGTATAGGTTATTTAGAGCTGCCCCAGAGAGAGGGGAAGGATACATAGAAATCCGGGAACCTGCCCTACTCTTATTATCGAATAGATTTCTGTGGTTCTTTAACGAGCTCGGAGGATAGACCGATACACGGGACCGCCCGGTTTACGTCCCCATCTGACGGACGAGGCTACGGGAAGTGTCTTGCCCAAGAACACACCGACGGAACTCAGTGGCACCGCGGTGGATTGAACCCGGGGCCTCCGGTTACAAATCCGCCGCACTACCGACTGCGCCACGCCAGCCCTCTCTTCGAATAGATGATATCACAATAGGACGTGTTACTTCTGACTAGTAATGTACCGATTAATCGATTGTAACCGATCATCAGTTAGTTATGCATCCGATTATGATGATCGATTATGAAAGTCTATAATCGATGATCGGTAAAATGTAAAAATGCACTTTAATTACGTTTAAAATAGAAATAAACATGATTATCCAGGAGACAACAATTAGGAAATTATTGATACACTTTTGAAAATGAGCATATACACAAATAAACACATTTATAGCAGTTATACTTTGTTACTCTGATGCTAAGTTTGTGTACCTATCCAGGGGTGGCGAAACTTTATACAAAAAAAAGCAAGATATAAATTAATAGCGTTGACCGCTCATAGTCGGTTAACATCTTGTTGATACATGAACATGCACTGGTCATATAGAATAGAGATGGGGACTTCGGTTTTAAGTCCGACTTGCAAGTCTGGGGTCAATCTCGCAATGATGAATCACTGGCTACTTCGCTTTATGCTCATCTTGTGTACATTTGAATCATTTAAATAATTTAACTGTAGTCTCGGCGTAAACTCAGCGGTCGGTCCTGTATCTATAAGTCTACGTCATAGGGGGCGTCCGTGGCCGAGTGGTTAACGTCTCTGACTTGAAATCACTTGCCCCTCACCGCTGTAGGTTCGATCCCTCAGGGGCCTAGGAATCTTTATGTGAGGAAGCTATCCAGCTGGCTTGCGGAACGTCTATGGTTCTACCCAGGTGCCCGCCCGAGCACGAAAATTGCCCGGAGGGGCACCTGGGGTCTTCCTCCACCAATGGAAGCTGGAAAGTCGCCATATGACCTTAGCTGTTGGTGTGACTATAAAATCCAATTCAATCAATCAATAGGGCCATAGGAATCTATTTGATAGTTACATAGTAGGCGAGGTTCCCGGATTCATTTCTATCCTTATCCTCTCCCTGGAGTGGCTCTAAATGACCTATACAGTATTGATGAACTGTTATTTGAATAATTTCGATGCCGGCACAATTTCTTTTCTTTAGAATCGCTATATATGTAGTTTATTTGTTGACAAGGCCTAAAAAAAATAGTGATGTTTCCTGTTAATGTACATGCCCAAAAAAACGGAGGACGGCAGGTCGAACCTCAATACCAGTTTGTTTCAAATTATATATACAAATGTATATATAACAACACTGTCCGAATTAAAGACTTTAAGTTGACTGTTGCATAAAACAAGTCTATTGTTTGGGCCATCAATAAAAATATGTTTGTTTGCCGTGCTCCGACCGACTCACCCGATTCGGCCGCGACTCAAAATTTTTTAATGACCTCGGGCCGAAAAAAAAAATTTAAATAATTTTTTTTTATTCAGATGATAATTTTATTAGCCAGAGTTGTTAAGCATCTAATCTGGATTGCAACGGTTATCAAAAAGTTGCCTTAGTACAAAAATGACATAATGTATGCGAACAATATATATAAAAAAAATATCTAAAAATAAAACTTTTTCCTACCTTAAATACACATGAATAAAATAATTATGTGCAAGTCCTTGTGTTTAGTTTTAATAACCTATGCCCTAACATCGTACTAGGGCCTTTATAGTGTTGTAGATTGGATAAGCTTTTGACGTAAAAAAAAAATAAAATAAAAAATCCCTACCTACCTACCCACCCTCAAAATTCTGGGTAGGAGCACAGCAAACAAACAATTTTTTATTGATGGCCTTGTGTTGTGTTTCTTTGGTATACATAGAGAGCTGCAGATACAGGTACTCTGTCGTCATAAAATATTAAGGATTCTGGGAAAACTCCCAAATTCCTACGCCTCCTACCCCAAATCGTCATAGTGTAGATGCTACATGTGCATTGCGGTCTGCAGTAGCTTATGTAAACAACACGCGATATTCGCAATATATCGAGTCAGTCTGCTTCTCGCTAGTGAGCTCAATTTTGATTGGATGTTTAAAAATAGAGGTATCGCGTGATATGTTTTTCAGGGAAACACCTTCCAAAAATAGTATATTTTCATCCATTGAAATCTTCCGAATCGTAGAACATCCATCATCTATCTTAGTTTTAAAATAATATTTAACCTCGAAATTTCTAACAAACATAATATTTGTAAGAATCGAGCTGATGGCTAGGCGAAATATGCTTTGAAAAAAAACAACATGATGATAATATTGAATGCAAATGGCAGACATGCTGTGTAATCCGCGAATGTGGGTCGCAGGTAAAACGCGTGTATAACACAATATTCAGTCAATTTTGAATTTATTTCTTCTTGCTAATATAAGACTCTTATGGTTCTTTAACATGCTAGGAAGATATACTGAGATACACAGGACTATCCGATTTACGTTCCCATCTGACAGACGAAAGAGAAAGTTTCTTGCTCAAGAACGCGTACATGTACACTGACAAAACTGTGTGGCACATAAAAAATATGTGTGGTTCAGGTAACACTGGCAAAAAAAATAGGGTGGGTAGGTAGGTAGGTAGGTAGGCTTTTTTTTCTTCTTTTTTTTCCCTCTATAATGAATTCAATTCTGATAATGAATTTAATATGTTAATTACTATACCTTGAGTTCGATTTTTTTGCATTATCAACAATTATTATTATTTTATTTTTTTTGAAATTTTTAATTTTTGCATAAAAAGTTTTAGGGCATGTAGGGTCGGCTTAAAATAGGGTCGGTCGGGTTACCTGAACCACACATTTTGTTTGGCCTTATGATGCACTTACCATTGAAGCTTGATTCCTTGTGTTAGAATTATCAGTAGGAGCCCGTACCCACCCACATACACACTTTTCCGGCGAGGTTTCTGACAACATCATAAACAACTGCCGTATTTCAACAGAACAAACCATACACCAAAGAGAAGAATGACAGGCCGATATATTCGGTTTTCGTATTAAGCTACTGCAGTCAAAGAAATTAGGATCTTTGTTCACTAGCCCAAATTATTATATAATCAATAGACTATTACAATTTTTATTAGCCAAAATTAAAATTTACTATTTTTTCACCATCGGGCTAGTGCTAATTTCGACCACTGCCACTGTTAATTTCAGAAACGTTCATTGTTTATGTTCGAAATAATCTCGTTTTTGTGTGACGTCCAGTTCCATATTTAACTTAACCATGCCCTACTCCCACACCTGACACTTTCTGGTTAACTTTTTTTTTTTAGCTCTACTGATCAAAGATCAGCAGAGCTCATGCCGTGGTGTGTCGTCCGTCTGTCTGTAAACTTTTTTTGTAGCGACTACTCCTCTGAAACTTCTTGACAGATTTTCACGAAACTTTACAGGAATGTTGCTCTTAATGTCTAGTTCATCCTAGCAAAAGTTAAGATCGGCCGGAAATTCAAGATGGCCGCCATGGCTAAAAATAGATTTTTAAAAAACAAGTTTGTAGAGACTACTTCTTGAAATCTATAAGTGATATTGATATGGGACTTTTTCTAAAATGATCAGCATGACATGTTGTTGATTCTTGTTGAAAATTATTTTGCTTGAAGTTAAACATGGCTGCCAGTGGCCAACTTTGTTTACATAGAGTTATATAGTAAAAACTTGTAGCGACTACTCCTCTGAAACTACTTGACGGTTTTCATGGAGCCTCACAGAAATATTACTCTTGATGTATAGTTGATCCTAGCAAAATTTCAAGTCGGTCAGAAATTCAAGATGGCCGCCACAGCTAAAAATAGATTAAAAAAAATAAAATTTGTAGCGACTACTTCTTGAAAACTATAAGTGATATTGATATTGGACTTTCTCTAAAATGATCAGCATGACATGATGTTGGTCCTTGTTGAAAATCTGTTTGATTCAACACTGATTAAACATGGCTGCAAGCAGCCATCTTTTATATAGTAAAAACTTGTAGCGACTACTCCTCTGAAACTACTTGACAGATTTTCATGAAACTTCACAGGAATGCGGATCTAGCTGTCAAAACCTATCAGTAGAGCTTCAAGGTCATTGACCTCTTGTTTTGTGTCAGTTTTGGGCGGGTTTAACTTTCCAAATACGGAACGAGACAGTGCAAGATATTTTCAAACGTAAACATTCCAGAAAATAAATGTTGATTTTCGTACAGAAATGCTTGACGAGATATTCCTCTCTTAAGTGAGGTTTACTCAGGCTTGCGCAGTGCTCTCCAGAAAATATGAAGTAGTAGGTGAAAAAATAATTGTAGTAGGTGCAGTTGCACACGATGCGAGATGCGAAGCAGCTCGCTCGCGGCGAGAGGTTGGTTGTGTGAGGGGTGTCCCCTCCCACTAGGGGTGTTTGGGGCGTCTCCCCCAGATTTGTTTTATTTTGATGGTGCAAAACGGTACGTTCTGATGCATTTTACACTCAATTTGCATTGGTCTGTAAGGACACATATATATATATATGTGCAAAGAAAGATAAATAATTCTAAATATTTTTTGTTTTTTTTTTGAGAAAAGTAGCCAGCGCTACGTTCTAGAGTAATAGGCGATATCGCCGGCCGCCGGGGCTTCTGGAGAACACTGCTTGCGTGCTTGGTATTTAAGGTTTACTGTATTGAAATAAGGCAGTTGGTTATGCAGGCATTGCTTAATGCAGAAACCTCTCTTGATCGGGTCGACCCTGATACCTGCCTATTCTACATGTATAAGGGATGACAACGTACATGTAGCTCTAAGGTAGCATTATAAGACTGACAATTCTCACAGCCAGCCTAAACCCAGGTTGTCTGGTTTCAGGTCCAGAAGATTCATGCTTTCAAAATAATTTTGTGTGAAAATAAAGCAAAACTGCAGAGTGTCTGTTAACTTAGGGTGCTGGGTATCTCTGGATACATTGCTATACAGGGGCTGGGTATCGACAATTTGTATCTGGATACATTGCTATACAGGGGCTGGGTATCGGCAATTTGTATCTGGATACATTGCCATACATTGCTATACAGGGGCTGGGTATCGGCAATTGTATCTCGATACATTGCCATACAGGGGCTGGGTATCGGCAATTGTATCTCGATACATTGATATTCAGGATATTGAATTACATGTACCTGTACATATAAAGCTTAGAAGACTAAATCACTTTTTACAAACATATTTTTTTTAAATGTCCCTGTGGGCCATGCATTTTACAGAGGGGGCCATTTATATATGAGCTCTGCCATAGCCATGCTGAGACACACGTAGTCACTTGCCTCTATGTTTATTTAGGTAAAATAAATTGATATAACATTAAATAATGTCTTGTTGCTGTACAGTAGTATGGCGGTGGGGAGTTGCCTTAGTGTAATTTAAAGAAACTAACCTGCCAAATTATGAAATAACAGTAAAAATTACACTAAAACAATGTTTATCAAAACTCTACCCAGGTGTGCAGTTCATATAATATTGCCGATTAAAAGTATAAGTCTATTTACGGGTTCTTCAAATACATGTGAATGTATGAAATGAATTATGAGTTGGTAACTCTTAAAGACATCCCACCAGCCTTATCCATCCTACAGAAATAGTGGGGGCATAATTATGATTGTTTTTTTCATGCATTGTGAGAAGTACGAGAACTTCATGCAAAATTGGAGATTGGTATGTACCGTTATATTATGAGGCCCCGACAAACAATTTTAAATCCGATTTAATTATTTCTAAATTGTATGTGTAACAGTACCAACATGATTTAATTTCAATATTTTTAGTATTGAATTTGCAGATTTTACCTTTTTAACATGTTTAATCTGCCATATTTTAATGTTTCTATTCGAAACAGTAAAATGAACATTTATCAATTGTAAAGAAACATTGCACATTGTAGTTTTATATAAAATTATGTCAGGGCCTCAATAAATATTTTCCACAGTAGAGGATTAACAAGTTTGTGATCGTCTCTAGCTGTAAAGTGTCTGTGATCTTTTGATTCTGGTGTGATGTCTTTAATAGGTGTCTAGCTCTAGAGGCTAAAGCTCAATGACGTCACATACTGTGTAAGCCTCTCAATACAATGTCCGACATAATAAACCTATACTTTTGTATATATACCGTGTAAGTAATGAATTGTTTGTCCGAAATCATTGACTGTTTTAGTTTATTTATATCCAAAATCGAGTCCTATTCGACGCTGCAGTTTTGGGGTTTGGTCTGGCAGGTTATTGTGCCTATAGAGATTGGCTTCTCAAAATATAATATATCTCGTCGTCAGTAGGTTTAGAAACGGTATACACCTGTGGTAAAATTTGCCTGTTGATGGCGGGATAGCTAAAATCAATATCAAGATCTTTTTTATACATTTTATAAAAGCGCCCCTTGGCATTTTGCTTATTGATGGGTGCCCCCTTGGCATTTTGCAAAGCACCCGGGCGCTAAGTGGCGCTACTTAGTGCCCAGGTGCTATAATACAGTAACTATCAGGGGAAATATGGTAGGTATTTAAACAAAATGTAAAAATAGTAGTTACAAGCATGCTCTGCGTAAAAAAGCGACATATTAAACCTCTAAAATGCTTATACATGTATATATATATATATATATATAATATGCGTTGCTTTTTTAGAAAATGGGGAGTTGGGCCTTTATTGGGGTTGGGGAGCGTTTAAATGGGATTATACCGCCTGGCATGTCAGAAAGACATTCATATATAGATTATTTTTTGTTTGCATAATTATAATCTACAAATCATAGCAAGTGTCAAATCCTAAAAAGCACTTAATTGTTGACACATGGGTACTAATTTATCTCTTTCTGCACCACTAAAAGTAGTACCAGGGTTTAAATATACACCTTCACACAGAGTGTCAGGTAAATTGGTGAATTGCTTTGGATCAACAAAAACTGTAGGTTTGGCACTTGGCAGGTGAAAAATAGTAACTGTCAGATGTCTGTACTGTAGTAGGGCAACCTGCTGGGTGTATTATGGCTGAACTTGAACCATAGCTACAAAAACCCAATCAGAAACACATATTCTGGCTTGTATGTATAGGATAGAGGATATGAAGAGAAATCTTCACCATTAACAAACTGAAAGGGAGGGAGTGGGGGAGGGAGCATAGCGAGGGAGCGTAGCAACTAACCGTGGTTTCTTAATGGTGAAGATTTCTCTTCATAATCTCTATTTTCATGAAACTTCACAGGAATGATGATCTTGATGTGTAGCTAGTTGATCCCAGCAAAAATTCAGGTCGGCCGGAAAATCAAGATGGCCACCACAACTAAATATGTATTTTAAAAATGTGATTTTGTGGCAACTACTTGATGAAAACTTCATGTATAAGTGATATTGATATGGGCCTTTTTCTAAAATAATCAGCATGACGTGATGTTGGTCCTTGGCGAAAATTATTTTGCTTTGACGTTAAACATGGCTGCCAGCGGCCGTCTATATTTACATAGAGTTATATAGTAAAAACTTGTAGCGATTATACTCCTCTGAAACTACTTGACAGATTTTCATGAAACTGCACATCTGTAACTTTTGACGTCTAGTTGATCCTACAGGCGTTCACGATTCAGCATGGAATTACATTCATACTGACGCAATGTCATCGTGTGTTCAGCTCCGACCCATTCCTCGCTAAATGTAAACAAGAGTGTGAATATCTAATGAGTAGTAGATTCGTTGACCCATTGTTGCCGCAGTAGCAAGCAATCTTTATACGCAACAAGTAAATTATGTGTGTAGTGTATATCTGTGTATGAAAGGTCTCACGCAGCCTTGCAATGAAAATAACGCAATGTTTTTAGCACAGTGAACGATGCTTGATGGTTCACGACAAATAAGCACAATGATTTATTTTTAGTGGCCAATCATCGTTATCACATCTCCCGAGTTAAATTGTCCGCACGGTTTTACAAAACTCTGGCAAGCGAGATTGTCGATCATAGGAATTACTTTATTTCGTGCACTTATGGAAGTTTCAGCCAATTTTTAATAAATGGACTTGAATATGCTATTTTGAAGGTATAGTATGTAATAACTTCCAACACTGCTGGGGACGCCCAAGTTATTTTCGCGGAGTGGAATACATCAACATCCAATAGCGAAAGAAGCACATGTACTCAGTGTTATGTTATGGTTTCGATTTTGGTCACGTGAGACTTGCAGTGCTCACACTGGCCATTTTAAATTAATAGCCACACATTTTTTAGTTAAGAAAATAATAGCCAACTTTAATGCGTAAGAAAATTTGGTCAGTCGTAAGAGCCAAATTTTCAATCAGATTTTATTAGACTATCAGGGCCTCCTCTGGCTATATTTTTCTTTTTGTCACCACTTTCTCCAAGTGAAAGAAGTAGGAGCCTAGACTAGAATTTAAAATTTAAAAGTAGGATTCCAGAAACTCTTTACACATTTATAAAACAAAGAATGAAGGATTAAATAATGAATAGAAATATACTTTATGTATCTGTCATCTATATATCGTTTTTCTTTCCACCAACATGTATTTGTAAAGGACAGTTTTTCTCATTCGATTATGTAAAAAAAAAAAAAAAAAAAAAAAAAAAATAAATCCGAAATTATGTACCATCCGAATTACTATGACACCGCACTTTCACGGCCCGAAAATTTCAAAACATTTAATTGAAATACCATCAATAACGACCTTTTTTCATGCATTAATGTGTTTTGAATGCCAAAAATGGTCTTTCTTATCAAAGGGGAAAGAAAACACAACCCTAATAGTAGGATAATGTAGTTTTATGTCATTAATTGTCGATCTCAAAGTTGTGACAAATTGAAACTGCCGACACGAAGCCAGGCACAATATTCAAACTTCTTATTGTTTCAATGTTTTAATTACTTTATTGCAAGTGTTTTCACAGTTCACAATACATATGGGAGTTTGCTACCTATCAGGATCATGATGGGATAGCTATTAATGCAGATCTATGAAAGTAGCGACTATGTTCATAATAGTGCGTGCACAATTTAATTCCATCTCTTCGTAGTTTGTGTACAGAAAAACAAACAGGAAACTGTACCTACTGTTGGATGCGTAACGGATTGTCTGATTGGTCAATCGCCCGAAAGATAACAAAAAACGGCATATCTGATTGGCTATTCGGTCCATTAATCACATGATGTTTGCGCGTATCAACAATGCCGATTATCCGACAACGAAGTGCCAATTAAGGGAATTAACAACTTTTACAAGCGATAATTGATAAGCGCGTGGCGACATCACAGTGGGTGTGAACGGATTATGTAATGTTTATTGCGGTCATTTATTACTTGGGATGTCAAACAGACCATTATACGAAAAATGTATAATAAAAAAAATAAAAAATAAAAAATTTAAAATAAAATAATCGCCATTTCTTGTCGACATTTCTTTAAAATAATCGACAGTATTATAAAATAATCGCAAATGGCGACCATGGCGTATGGTAGCGTGAGCACTGGACTTGTAAGCGGGACGAGTGGGAGGTGTCAACTAGTACTTCCATTTTATTGGGCGGCGTCATCAGTTGTTTACATGTCTGATGCGTCAAATATCCATTGACACAAGTGATGTATTTCCATGCTCAGTCGGGAACGGCTGTAGCATAAATTCAGGTCGGCCGGAAGTATAAGAAGGCCTCTATGGCTCAAATAGATATTTAAAAATACAAGTTTCTACTTTTTAAAAACCATAAGTGGTGTTGATTTTGAACGTTATTAAAATGACTGGCATAAGGTCGTAACCAAAATTCATTTCAATTCAATGTCAAACATGGCTGCCAGTGGCCGTCTTTGATTAGATAGAATTATACTGGAAAAAACTGTGACAGTTAATCCTCTGGTCAACTACTTGATGGATTTTCATGGCACTTTACAGGAATGTAGCTCTTTATGTCTAGTTGGTCCTAAGTAAAAACCAGATCGTCCAATAATTCAAGATGGCAGCCATAGCTATAAATAGATTTTAAAAATACAACTGTGTTGCCACTACCTGTTGTACTTCTCTAAAACCATAAGTGGTATTGATGTGGAACCTTTATGTAGTTGGTCCTAAACAAAATGTTTTTGATTTAATTTCAAGGATGGCTGCTGGCAGTTTAGAGTGCTTGTCCTATTTCCATAAAACTTGGCTGATCTAGCTATCAAAATCTATCAGTTCTAGCCTCAAGGTCATTGACCTCTTGTTGAATTATTTCCCTTTAAAAAAGGTTTAACCTGGAACTTTACCTTGCCTGAATGATGGGTGTATATGCCCCGCTAGGCAATGCTCTTGTCATATATTGCTATTTTGCTTGTTTTGACTCCTTGCCCTTGGCCCCCAGGATTGCATGACAAGCTTCACTAAAGTACTTCCATAGACATTTTGTTGATTATATACCAATGACGATTGATGCGGTGTGATATGATTGATATATAAAAAAAAAGACCCCGGTGACAGGGCTCCGAAAATTACCAGTTTCACCGGTTCTAGACCGAAATATGGATGATGGACCGAATCACATTTTCAAAATCATGAAATAAAGAATTTTTATAACTGCATACATGTAAGTGTTAGCACAAAAATGACATCCCCAGAGATTAAACTAGGTTAATCCTTTGTTATTTGACAAGTCTGTTGTTTATTCTCACTCAGTGGCGATACTTTATCTCTAATTAGCAGGTTCGGTCTATTAATTGACCTAGTGAATCAATGTGTTAGTTCCGCCGCCTATAATCGCCTTTCAACCAATCGGAACGTTCAAATTAGTTCGAGTTGACATGCACAGTTCAAACAATGTTTAACACTCTTGAGCGATTTATTCAGTTATCGCGTATAATAACATGTGAACTGATGATGGCACGTAAATTATAAATTAATAGACAGTATTGTTTGTATGTTCTTGTAAAAAAATCCCAGGTCTTCGTTGTTTCTTTTGTCAAACATTCACAAAATAATTGAATTTAATTGAAACGTCACACATCTTATATAACCTTTACATGCAGCTAACTGCATGATTTAAACAAAAGAACAGTCAAACAGTGAACTAATAGGTCTTCTTTATAATAAGTCACTGGTCAGAAGAAATGTTCAAATTCTGTCTTACATGAATAGTTTAAACTGGTTGTATCAAAAGAGAAATTAAAAGCGAAATTGAATAGTTTCTTTATAGATAATAATAAAGTATTCTATTCTATTCCATTAGCTCTTCAAAAAGGACTATTAGATTGCAAAATGGTGCAAATTCTTGTTTGTTTCATATAGGTGCCAGGTTGCTATAGTCAGGAAAAGCTCTGTAAAATAGTTTGACCAAAGACACAAGCTATCCAAAAAACTACTTGAGAAGTTTTCAAAAGCCTTCTGTAAGATTAGAAGTCGAAAATTTTGTAATGAATGAATGAATGGTGTTTTACGTCTACACATAAATAGGTCATATTGTGCGCAAAAACTGATGAAAGATGAAGAAATGAAGGATTAATCAAAAATTAATGTAAATATATCAAGATAAAACCATTAAAAAAATAAGGGATGATATGGTAGTAATACAAACCACATATGCAAATCAACAAATGCCCGAAAACGAGCCTATAAAGAAGCAAACACATACAAGAACACATTGCAACGATTTACATAGTCGGACCTCCCTCAGGAAATCCAAAACTAGACCAAAATCTATAGTACTAAACAACTCGGTCATAGTATCAACACTGCAGCACCTCTGACGCATAGGACCCAAGTCCACACATTCCAGCAACATGCGTCCGACCGCAAACAGTGCAAAGCAGGGCATACATTCCGGCAATTGCTCACCTTGCAACAAATATGAATGAGTATAACGTGCATGCCCCATCCTGCACCGGGCCAGGACAACCTACTCCCGACAAATGGGTCCACCAGAAGAACGCCATTCTCTGAGCAACGGTTCAGTTGAATGGAGCCCATTGTCAACTGACAAATCCCAAGCGGCCCACCAAGAGCCACGAATATATGTGTTAATACAAATTCCAAAATCAGTACAAGGCAACTTGGTATCAGATATATGTAAACCCAATGCTGCCTTAGCAGCACCATCAGCTCCATCATTACCACGCACTCCTACACGGCTTGGAAGCCAGCAGAAAACAATAACATTATCAACTACAAGAGAATTGCACCTTTCCAAAAGTTGAAGCACAACTGGGCCATCATGCTTCATACCACCCAGCGCCCGAAGAGATGAAAGGGAATCAGAAAAGATTACAAAACGGTCATCACCAGATTCCTGAATACAACTCTAGGCAATTTCAACTGCCCCAAGTTCAGCTGAAAAGACAGAGGCCCTGTCAGGCAGGCGGCTCCCCATGCTGTGTTCCTGAACAACAGCCATGCAGCAGCCACCCCATCCCCATCTCTAGAACCATCCGTGCATACATGCTGAAAGCCACTGTACTTCGATGCAACCTCATTAAACCCGCCCCGAAAGACTGAAGGGTCCGCACTGGACTTGTTACCACTACAAAGATCGAAAAAAATTGTTGGTGCTTCGAAAATTTTGTAAACAAACTATATTAATGTACATACAAGGTATGACAGCTGCCATTTTAATTAACCGGGGCGTAATTTTCCAGTAATTCATAGACTGTTTACCGCCACATCTGCATTCGCAACTGTCATTGCAGGGAATCGGTCTAAAATAGAATTGAATAGTGGTACATGTACCTTCACAAATCAGTGTTCCGTTGTAGAATCGGGTACCAAAAATTATTACGCACTTCCGCCACAGCAAAAATGGCAGCTTATATGTAATATAGTTTGTTTACAAAATTTTCGACTTTTTACAGGAGGCTTTTGAAAAGTTCTCGAGTGGTTTTTCGGATAGCTTGTGTCTTTGGTGTCAAATTGTTTACGGAACTTTTCTTGACAGCAACCTGGCACCTATGGTTTGTTTACAATTCTGTGAAGTGTTTTTAACATCTAGCTTTCTGTGATGTCTCCTGGTTTTGTGTGTGTAGTGGGGTGAGGGGTCTCCGTCAGGTGGTGAAAGCATTTTCTGCTGGCAGTAAGTGTGGAGGATGGGGTGCTCTCGGTTTGGGAGTGTTAGATCTGCAAGACTCTGGGTCAGTTTCTGGGACCACATGTCCATGCATGTTGTCCGTCCCACATTAATTTGCAGTCAACTCCTCCTACATTTTTTATCCAATTCAATGAAACCTTATATGAAGTATCAGTATCTTGTACTCAAGTTGTAGCACATATTGTCGGCTAGGGCATTCCGGTTGAAGGATTTTTGCCAGAGTTACAGGACTTCGAAGTTGTTCAAGCGTAAAGCGTTACCACTCAGCTTCTCCTAAATTGGTCTTGAAACTTGGTAGGAATTAAGTATAGGTCTAGTTATCAGGACATTTCGGTTAAATGCTTTTTCAAGCGTTGAGCTCTCAGATAAAAATTACTCCTTTTATACAAACATCCTTCGTTGGACATCATGTAACAGCTGTCTTCGACTGCTTCTTGTTGTTATATCCATATAGACTCTAATATTATAAAATATCTAGTCTTGACTCAAGAATAAAATCTAAAATCTAATTATACTGACGTTCTGACATGGATTATTTTAACTGCCATATTGATCATTCGACATGGTATGAAAATTGTTTTTTTTTAGTTAAAGATATAATTGTTATATAAATGGTTTTTTTACACCTTTCATACTTAATCAGATTAAAGACACAAAACAGTAATTTGTTTTTAACAGTGTGTCATTGTTGTTTCTTTATGTGAAATACCAGTTTACCCATAGTGAACATATTATTCGGCATTGTTATAATACAACTGTGACACTCGGTCCTGGCACTCACTCCAATGCAGTATAATTATATTACTGCAAAGTTTATATAAAAAGCTTATAGTTAATTACTCATTAATTAACTTCTTTATATGTGAAATGGGAGACATGAATTGCTTTTTGACAGGTCAATGTAAAACAGTTAAAAAAACATGACACATGCTGGTAATTGTCAAGTGCCCTCTAGCAACTATTAATGTGCAGTCTCAGTTTTCAGTTGTGACACTTGAAGGAAGGAAGGGTGGACACGAATGACGATGGTTATCATATATATTACAGTTGTTAGTTTTGACCTTGATCTGAAATAAGCAAATGCTAATGCAGCCTGTTTGTGAATTTTGTATACAAATTAAACCTGAATTAAGCGATTCGATAGAAGGTCATTAATTTAGTGGTGTTACGATTTTTACTTAGATACATTTTCTAATACAGGTTATTTTTGGCTCTGCTTATCTCAGGCCACGAGACCTCTTGTCAAAGCTAAGGTAAAGTGTCGTGCTCAAGCGAAAACATAGTGGTACCGGTGATGTTTGAACTCTGGTCCTCCAGTTTTAAATCCACCGCGCTATCCACTAGGCCACTCAAGCCCACACAGGACAGACAAAAAATGCACATAGCTAGCTAACCAATATTGTATTACAATACAACATTATAGCAGCTATGCCACCAAAACAGCCAAATTTTACATCATAAAAATTAAGTAACACCATTTTTAAACCTACATGTAAAAATATTTGAGAATCCCAACTCTATAGACACAATAAACGGCTTTAACCAACCAGGGCCAACCCCAGAACTGGAGCGTCAAATTAGTAGTAACCAACTCATAATTTTACTCATTTTCCACCACTGGTATTTTAAGAACCCGTGAATAAACCTATACTTTTAATCGTCACATATACATTATTATATGACCTGGATATAGTTTTGATAGATGGTTTTGTTGTGTAATTTTGCTGTCATTTGGCGGGTTAGTGCCTTTACTAAAGGTTGTCGATCCACACAATCTCAGTCCGCCTCATGATGATGATGATGTCATGATGACATTATTATCGTCATTATATATTCAAGATAAGATTTCTGTCATACTGACAAATTATCGATCACATGGTAAAGAAAAGTATTTGAAGTTACAATTAAATCATTCTTTTCTTCTGATCCTTGGAAGTTGTCGAGTTGTGGCACCTTTAAATGTCTGAATGGGTGTGTGTTAAAACCCTGGAACCTAAAATTGTCATAAAATAAAAACCCGAGATCCTAAAATTGTCATAAAATATGTCAATGAAAATAATATTTGAATACGGTATTAGTTTTTTCACAGCTGTGCATGATGATACTGAAATTGGTGCTTTAAGAATGTGGGGTATACGTGTAAACAGTCATTCGCAACATCTCGTACACCTCTTTGAAGCATTACTCGAATGTATAATGAATGTCACCATATTGGTTACGTCATACTGGCATGACGTGCGTCATATTCCTGCCAGTTATCTTCAAAGGTTTGCAATGTCATTTAGCCGATCGCTCCATCTATAGTTTATTAACATGAAAGCAGTGATAAAATGTGCAACGCAAATCATACATCAACACATGTTGCTGCCGGTCATATTGTTCACATAACAACATATCATGCATATTAATCACGTACATGTACATGTAACAACAGCTAAGCAACGGTGCACTGTTTTCTGTGCCGTTGCCTTTCGGCTAACAAAATGTCAAGATCTTGAACATACCGATCCGTCGCTATACACAGGAGGTATGATCCCAAAGAATGACGGTATTGGCTAAGTTTTCACGATTGGTAATCGGTAACATGTCATAATGTAATGACATGCCATTATATAATCAGGTGGTTGTTTGTGTCACATCCGATATCAACATGTGGGTAGAGGAGTTATTTCAGCACAATTGAATGATTATTATAAAACTAAATTTGATTTGCGAGTTTCACTTAGGCCTAATAAAAAAACATGTGTGTTTCCGGTTTCCCGACCGACCCTACTTTATCACCGCCGACCCTAAATATTTTTAGCGGAAAAAAAAAAAAAAAAAAAAAAAAAAAAAAAAAATTATTTTTTTTATTTTTTATTTTTTTTATTCAAATGATAATTTTATTAGCCAGAGTTGTTAAGCATCTAATCTGGATTGCAAAGGTTATCAAAAAGTTGCCTTAGTACAAAAATGGCATAATATATGCGAAAAATATATATAAAAAAAATATCTAAAAAAAAAACTTTTTCCTACCTACCTACCCTAACTTTTTGACAGGGTGAAACCAGAAACACACAAGTTTTTTTTTTAGGCCTTACTTTGAGTTTATTTTAATGATAAACCTGTGGTATGCACCGATTGACTTTAACAGCTAGGAAGGTTTATTAATAATAATGTACTTTTGTAGGTGTAAAAGGTAGAGTAATGTCTCATGATTATTTGCATCATTATGCCCTTAACCCACTACATATATATAATGGTCTGTTCTTTCTTTGAATTAAGATTATTCCATTTATGTGACAAAGGGGTGTTTTTGGAAAAATGACTGATCAGCAGCCAGACATAGTAAACCTACAATGAACGCAAAGGTTATTAGTCATGCTTAGTGTGTTAAGGGTTAAAGGCTTTAATTCATAATTTTGATAAAGAATCTATCAAACTAAACTGACCATTAAGTGACCAGAAATCTTATCACAGCTCTACATTCTGGTAGGTGATAAACTCAGATCTGAAAGTTGAATCTTGAAAATTATCATAATTTTAGTCTGTCAATTTTTTTTATTTTGCTATAGAACCTAAGGATAAAAACCGAGTAACACACATTTTATAACCCGGTGAAAATAAGATAAAATCTCAACATTTCGGCAATGGAAAATGATAAATTAGGTTAAATATGACAAGAGCACGATAAAGCTGCATTAGCCATAGCTTTTAGCTTATAAAACGCAAAATAATTACTTTGGCAAACATGACACAACTTAATATCATATCATGTAGGGAATAAAAACATAGTATCATATCATGTAGTGCATAAAAACATAGTATCATATCAGGTAGTGCATATAAACATAGTATCATATCATGTAGTGCATAAAAACATAGTATCATATCAGGTAGTGCATAAAAACATAGTATCATATCAGGTAGTGCATATAAACATAGTATCATATCATGTAGTGCATAAAAACATAGTATCATATCATGTAGTGCATAAAAACATAGTATCATATCTGGTAGTGCATACAAACATAGTATCATATCATGTAGTGCATAAAAACATAGTATCATATCAGGTAGTGCATAAAAACATAGTTACATATCATGTAGTGCATAAAAACATAGTATCATATCAGGTAGTGCATAAAAACATAGTTACATATCATGTAGTGCATAAAAACATAGTATCATATCATGTAGTGCATAAAAACATAGTATCATATCAGGTAGTGCATAAAAACATAGTATCATATCATGTAGTGCATAAAAACATAGTTACATATCATGTAGTGCATAAAAACATAGTATCATATCAGGTAGTGCATAAAAACATAGTATCATATCATGTAGTGCAAAAAACTTAGTATCATATCATGTAGCGCATAAAAACATAGTATCATATCAGGTAGTGCATATAAACATAGTATCATATCATGTAGTGCATAAAAACATAGTATCATATCATGTAGTGCATAAAAACATAGTATCATATCAGGTAGTGCATAAAAACATAGTTTCATATCATGTAGTGCATAAAAACATAGTTACATATCATGTAGTGCATAAAAACATAGTATCATATCATGTAGTGCAAAAAACTTAGTATCATATCATGTAGCGCATAAAAACATTTTTTATTGGGATCTGTACGCTTTCAAATAACAGTAAAAAAATGCAATTGTAATTAACCTGCATGTGAATGAATATAGCCTGATTTATGTAAATATTGCAAGATAATTTCTATAATTTTATCTCGTTTCTATAGTATGTATAAAATATATAATACAATGATTATTTATTTGTACTGTTTAAAACTTTTATTTTCCATTCAAGAGATTTATCTATATACATGTATATATAGGTCGATCATATCATTCAGTGTCAATAATTGTCTTTAATGCACCTGCCAGAAAGTTTAGAGGCATTTACGACCCTGTTATTGTATCTATATGCAGATGTAATGCCCCCATTTGTGGCAGAGTAAGACACTAGTATGAGGCCTAAGTACCTGCCATATTGCCATGGAGTATTTGTTAAGCAGTGTGACAGTGTATTTCTCGATCTGACACCTGTCACACTCAGGACAGGTAGATGGCAAATAGAATAGCCGGATTAAAAAGGTCGGTTTATGTAAATAGCGAACAATCTTGGCATTCATAATCGATTAAAATTGGCACAGTGTAAACACCTTTGCAATCTGATTGACTAATGTGACACGCAAGGTCGCTCGTTGACTGCTTTTTTTTTTTTTTAATTCATCTGAGCAGTTTAAACTGGAAGAAATTAAGTCTTATAATTGGCTCTGTTAAAGGGACGCACAGCAGTTTTGGAGTTTTTATCAAGCATTAACATTAGCGTCTCAATTTATTAATCCAGTATCATTCTGACTTTATACCTGCTTGCATATATTTCAAGTTTTCAACTTTTGTTCATGGTTTGAATATATTATTGGTGAAATGTAATCAACAGTTAATGCAAAAACAATTTTGCTTTATACTATTCTGTAATAAATATTAATGATTGAAAAAATGCATTTTATGTAGAAAAACTAATCGGACGCCACGAGTTTTACAAAAAGCAAGGTTGCCATATGTCCCTTTAATACCATAAATAAAATGTACAGTTATTCAGCTGCCAAAGGCAGCTCACTCTTATATGGGTTTAGAATATGTCTATGGTTAACAGACTGTGAAACATGTAGCCGACAATAAGCATGCATTACAACTTCAATTCCTAGGGAACCCAACTAAAAAACTTGAATGGTATAAACACATATTTTGCAATGTTCAAAGCTTGCGGTTTTATTGCCTCTAAAAACATTTTCGTAGAGCAGTCTACTGAAGTGTAGAATGCGGCAATATTTCCGGGATCTTCACGTCCAGGATTTTTTACGGAGCATTATAAATGAACCTGTATTAAGTGAAACTGAATGAAACCGCATGTATTGGAATGGAATAAGAGCAAATCTGTATTTTAATGGAATAATACCTTTTTATGGAATAATACCCAATTATAATGAGGTATTCTTGTAAATACCGACATGTTATACGCTAGTCGATGGGTTTATTCGCTGCCTATATGTTTTTCATAATTGCACATGTAATGGTAAGGTAGCAATGAACAGTTTATTTGAGATTTTCACTTTGATAACCCAATCTTATAATTACACTTGGTAGCAGTGAGACGTTTATCTCTGGTGTAATGCACACGCTAACGCACACGCATCCCTTACATGTGAATACCTGTATTTCTGTGCTGATGTGTACTTCTAGCACGTCGTGCTCCAAAGCTGAATTGTAATCAGTATGTAAGGCGAATCAAGGTATTTGAACAGAGAGAAGCGAGATCGCCCACCTTGATTCAAAATGTTTGGTAGGAACAACTGATGGTAAAACTTGGGAAGAATGTGTCTGGTAAGGAAAAAAAAAAGGTCATGGCGTGTTTACGTCAACATTATTTTTTTCAATATTGTTTTAACCCGTGACTTGATATGTTATTATGTTAAACTGCGTTTCCAGTCCCTACCCAGATATATGCTATTTCCTCTCGGCAGCTATTTTACGCTTGCGTAAAACTTTGCTTGTGGTATTTCATATTGTTTTCCCTTGGGCTGAAGAGGTTTTATATTAATTTAGGTATGGGGTCTGTGTATCAAAGGTCATGGTTATTAGATATAGACAAAACGTAAAGTTTCTACTTAATTTGTTTATTATACATTCTATATTTGTAATCTGAAATTATTATAAACATGTTGTATTCATATATATCTTCATCCATGTAATGTATAATAATGTTATTATGCTGTTCAACTTGTTTCTTATGATGGGCCAGTGACCTAAATTATGAAATAAAATTTCTTGACTTGACGCGTTATTTAAAGGGACACTGTCCGCAAGTAAGCAGATAATGAGCATAACCATATAACTGGGGGACTTTTATTCAGTGAAATGTATACATGAAAACATGAGCATAGACCCCAAGAAATCTGTAGTAATACATTTGTGAGTTTGTAAAAAAAAAGTTTTAATTATTATCTGTAAATAATCATGATAATGTTCACGCTCACTATTATTACTGCGAGAGTAATTTTAGCTTGGGCTGCGAGTTCAAACTCACAAAGCGGTTTTTCTTTTGTTTTGTACCGCGATTGAATTCCATCAAACAGTCTTGCTTTTAATTGGTGAATATTCAATAATGATTAGTGTGTAATGTTTGCGAACATAATTAGTGTGTGTTTTATAAGCTAGAAGTTACGGACATTGCATGTCCCTTTAACTGGAAAAATAATATTGCCTTCGCCTTATTGTCTTATTGCCTAGATGTCTATTATCCTAAATAAATCTGTGTTGAAATCTACAGTAATGGTATTTCATATTGTGTTCCCTGAGGCCAAAGAAGTTGTGTATTCATTTTGGTATTGTTTGGTATTGGGTCAATGACTGTCAAAGTTCAAGGTTAATTAACTGGTAGACATTATCAGTCTTTTGCCTCTGTCAATACCTTAAAGTAGCTATCCTGCCAACAACAGTAACATTTTACAACATATGTACGCCATTTCTAAACCTACTGAGGACAATATATAACTTACACATTTTGAGAATCCAAACTCTAGCTATATATACAAATGTAGACACAATACATTTATAAATGGCTTTAACCAGTCGGACCAACCCAAAAACTGGAGCGTTGCATTAAGAGTTACGTACCAACTCATAAATCATTTTACTCATATTCAATTGCGGGTATTTTAAGAACCCGTGAAAATCCTATACTTTTAATCAGCACATATACATTATTGTATGACCTGATCACCTGGACAGAGTTTTGATAAATTGTTTTGTAGTGTAATTTTGTCGTTATTTGGCTGGTTAGCTTCTTCAAATAAATTTGTGTTACATGCATGCATGTACAGTTGTGGTATTTCATATGGTGTTCCCTTGGGCTAAAGTAGTTGTGTATTTATTTTGGTATGGGTTCAGTGTGTCAAGGTCAAAGTTGTAGAAATGGGGTGAGGGGATGTTACACACTATTATGTGGGTTGCTTTTTGAAGTGAGTAAAACCCCTGTATATTTTAGAGATAATTTTGTTTGTTTGTTTGGTGTTTTACGTCATTTTGAACACATGTAAGGTTATATATTACGGTTGATTTTTTTGTGGTGGAGGCAGACCACCCACTTTTCCTGGGTAGAACCAGTACTGTACACCTCCCGCCATCCGTAAGAATCGAAACTTCCTCACTTATAAGTAGAGCTCCCAGGGATTCTAACCTGCAGCGGTGACAGGCAAAGGTTTACAACGCCACATCGTTAACCATTCGGCCACGGAGACGCTTGCATTTTAGTAATATGAGTTCATAGATTAAAGGCGTCATTAATTATAGCAAAGGTTTTAGTCTAATATCTTCATGTTTAGTTTGGGCTTTGCTTGAGTAGGAAAAGGGGCTGCACTGGCTTGGTCCAATGGATAGCGCAGTGGACCTGAAACTAATGGACCCAGTTTGGTCTGTGTGTTCTTGGGCATCCGTCGGATGGGGACGTAAACCTGGCAGTCCCAAGAATCTGTCTATTAATGTCCAAGTACATAAAACATGCACAGGAATCGCACCGCCAGCATTGCTTTAACAATACCGAGAGTTTAAGCCAGAGGATTTCCGGTAATGCAGGCGAGCAATAAAAATTACCGAAATTGATTTAGGTGTTCAGATTATTTTTGTATCTAAACCTTTTTATCAAAAATCGGAGAATGTCATGACGTGCTAGCCAGTTTAGCAAAGCGACTATTCCCAGAATTTGGGCATCGACCATCTACTTATATTTAGGCATGTAAAAAAATCATTGAATCTACATGTACACTCATGAGATATGAAAACGCAACACGGGAATTTCCGCTATATATTGTGTATACTGCACACTTAATTGCACATAATATTCCAAAAAAATCCCAGGATGTTTTGTAAAAAAAAATGTTGCAGTTAATTAGAGAAAGGACACAACTGTGATGTTGTAGACGTTTTAATCACACTACACCTTGTAACAAGAACTTCATAAATGTTGAAGTTGCTCTTTGAAAAACTGATCTAGTTCAGTACTGTATTTAACGTAAATAGTTTGCAAAATTTTGCATCCTAAGTTTGCTCACATGCTTGAGCCAAACGCGTACTCTGTCAATAATGAAACTTTCAAGGAATACTATTTGCTGTATTATTTGTTGTTTTAGTATTTTTTTCCAAAAGGAAAGGTCTTAAGTAGCCATGTGCCATTCGATTAAAAGCAGCATATTGTACATACAATATATAGCGGAAATTCCCGTGTTGCGTTTTCTTTTTTTCTCTTGAGTGTATTTGCGCATAAGAGTTACTAAGGACATCTAGGTTTGCGGATTCCTATGCATCCTTCACATCTCTTCGGGGGCGGCTCCAAATAACCTATTATGTGTTGAATCATGACCCGTTAAACAAAATTGATTGAAAAGGTATGGACTATACCAAATTGCAACAGTAGAAATTCTCATTAATTATTTTCTATTCCATACAAACTGTTACATTATTTTGCAGTTTTTTTTCTTCAAATTACTGACATTAAATCTTGGAATGCACTGATTTTCTTGGGTACTGAGTAATTTAATATATGTAAACAGTATCATGAAAACCTGAATTTCATTAAAATGAATGCTCACAGCCAGGGGTTACTGCTATTTGCCAGTTTGTACATATGTTTTGATGTATTAGAAAGGTGCAAGGGAACATTAAAGTATATTGTTTGCTTCATTATTGATGGAGAATATTATAAAGGCATACTCATCTATAGTAATTACACATATTGTGTTAATTGGTGTAATAATTGAATTGTTGCTTTAATGACTATTGATCACATTATGGTATCTAAGGTTAAAATAAATATGGTCTAAATTAAAACATTAATACCTCTCTCTCTCTCTCTCTCCCACCAATCCCCTTCCCCCCACCCCCCAGCTCCCCGTTAACTTTTAATATTTGCCTTCTATTATAATGTGGAATGCGTGGTTCAGTGGTAGAGCGCCGAACTTCAGATCGAAAGGTCGTGGGTTCGATCCTCACCATGGCCATGTTGTTTATCCTTGAGCAAGATAATTAATCCACATTGCTTAGTACTGGTTCTACCCAGGAAACCTGCACATAATCTTCGAAAGGGGGTGTTGCAGTATCAATAGATCAATAGATAGATAATTTAATACCTCTCTCTCCCACCAATCACCCCCTCCCCGTTAACTTTTAATATTTGCCTTCTATTACACCAATCCCCCCAGTCAAGATTGCCGTGTGTCCCTTTAATCATTTTTTGGTGTGTTTTTTCAGGCTTAATCGAATACTGTTAAAGTTGGTGACTCCCTTTCGGATGAGGAGACTCTCGAGAGGGGCAGCCCTCAAGGCACCTTAAACTTTTATTTGTATACACTTATTCATTTTACGCATAGTGAATCATGGGTATTTTAAAAACCCATGAATAATCCTATACTTTTAATCAGCACATGTATATGTTATTATATGACCTGGACACCTGGGCCCTGTTTTATTAGCTCGACTGATCAGAGATCTTGTTGTCTTCATGTGTCCCTTTAAAGTAGCTATCCCGCCAACAAGAGCCAAATTTTACAACATAAAATTATGTACACCGTTTCTGAACCTACTGAAGACAGGTTTATATAACTAATTCAAACTCCATACACACAATATAAACTGCTTTAATCAGCCACACCAAACTCCAAAACTGGAGCGTTGAATTAAGATTTAACAATTCGTTATTCATTTTACGCATAGTGAATCATGGGTATTTTAAAAACCCATGAATAATCCTATACTTTTAATCAGCACATGTATATGTTATTATATGACCTGGACACCTGGGCCCTGTTTTATTAGCTCGACTGATCAGAGATCAGCAGAGCTTATGCCGTGGTGCGGCGTCCGTCTGTCCGTCTGTCTCCGTCTGTCCTTAAACTTTTATTTGTAGCGACAACTCCTCTGAAACTACTGGATGGATATTCATGAAACTTTACAGAAATGTTGCCCATAAAGTCTAGTTGATCCTAGCAAAATTTCATGTTGATGTGAAATCCAAGATGGCCGCCAAAGCTAAAAATAGAGTTTTAAAATACAAGCATGACATGATGTTGATCCTTGTCAAAAATCATTTTGATTCAACGTTAAACATGGCTGCCAGCGGCCATCTTTGTTTACATAGAGTTATATTGTAAAAACTTGTAGCGACTACTCCTCTGAAACTACTTGGCGGATTGTCATGAAACTTTACAAGAATGTTGCTCTTGATGTCTAATTGATCCTAGCAAAATTTCAGATCTGCCAGAAATTCAAGATGGCCGTCACGTGACAGCTAAAAATAGAATTTTAACAAATAAGTTTGTAGCGACTACTTCTTGAAAACTATTAAGTGATATTGATATGGGACTTTTTCTAAAATGATCAACATGACATGATGTTGATCCTTGTCGAAAATTATTTTGATTCGACGTTAAACATGGCTGCCAGTGGCCATCTTTGGTTACATAGAGTTATATAGTAAAAACTTGTAGCGACTACTCCTCTGAAACTACTTGACGGATGTTCATGAAACTTCACAGGAATGTTGCTCTTGATGTCTAGTTGATCCTAGAAAAATTTCAGGTCGGCCGGAAATTCAAGATGGCCGCCACAGCTAAAAATAGATTTAAAAAAAATAAATTTGTAGCGACTACTTCTTCAAAACTATAAGAGATATTGATATGGGACTTTTTCTAAAATGATCAGTATATCATGATGTTGGTCCTTGTCGAAAATCGTTTTGATTTGACGTTAAACATGGCTGCCAGCGGCCATCTTTGTTTACATAGAGTTATATAACGAAAACTTGTAGCGACTACTCCTCTGAAACCACTTGACGGATTTTCATGAAACTTCACAGGAATGTTGCTCTTGATAAGTCCCATATCAATTCAGGCTGGCCGGAAATTCAAGATGGCCGCCACGGCTAAAAATAGATTTAAAATAAATAAATTTGTAGCGACTACTTCTTGAAAACTGTAAGTGATATTGATATGGGTCATTTTCTAAAATGATCAGCATGACATGATGTTGATCCTTGTCGAAATTTATTTCGATGCGACTAGCGGCCATCTTTTTTACATAGATTTATATAGTAAAAACTTGTAGCGACTACTCCTCTGAAACTACTTGATGGATATTCATGAAACTTTACAGAAATGTTGCCCATGAAGTCTAGTTGATCCTAGCAAAAATTCATGTTGATGCAAAATCCAAGATGGCCACCAAAGCTAAAAATAGATTTTTAAAATACAAGTTTGTAGCGACTACTCCTTGAAAACTATAAGTGATATTGATATGGGACTTTTTTCTAAAATGATCAGCATGACATGATGTTGGTACTTGTCAAAAATCGTTTTGATTCGACGTTAAACATGGCTGCCAGTGGCCATCTTTGTTTACCTAGAGTTATATAGTAAAAACTTGTAGCGACTACTCCTCTGAAACTACTTGGCGGATTTTCATGAAACTTTACAGGAATCTTGCTCTTGATGTCCAATTGATCGTAGCAAAATTTCAGGTCGGCCAGAAATTCAAGATGGCCGCCACAGCTAAAAATAGATTTTTAAAAAATAAGTTTGTAGCGACTACTTCTTGAAAACTATAAGTGATATTGATATGGGACTTTTTCTAAAATGATCAGCATGACATGATGTTGATCCTAGTCAAACATTATTTTGATTCAACGTTAAACATGGCTGCCAGTGGCCATCTTTGTTTACATAAGAGTTTGTATAGTAAAAATGTGTAGTGACTTCTCCTCTGAAACTACTAGACGGATTTTCATGAAACTTCACAGGAATGTTGCTCTTGATGTCTAGTTGATCCTAGCACAATTTCAGGTCGGCTGGAAATTCAAGATGGCCACCACAGCTAAACATAGATTTTTAAAAACAAGTTTGTAGCAACTACTTCTTGAAAACTGTAAGTGATATTGATATGGGACTTTTTCTGAAATGATCAGCATGACAAGATGTTGATCCTTGTCGAAAATTATTTTGATTCGACATTAAACATGGCTGCCAGTGGCCATCTTTGTTTACCTAGAGTTATATAGTAAAAACTTCAACTTGTAGCGACTACTCCTCTGAAACTACTTGACAGTTTTTATGAAACTTCACTTCACCTAGCTATCAAAATCTATCAGTAGAGCTTCAAGGTCATTGACCTCTTGTTTTCAATTACAATAATGTTTGTACATGTTTTTGACTGGCAAGGAGGTAACTGTTTAGTCAGCTAGCCCTATATGTCAGACCTGTTCAGGTATAAGTTTAATTAGGCAATCTCAGACAGGCAAAAACAACTGAGACAAAGAAATTAGCCTGATTTTATCCAAGATTTGTGATAGCCCGATGAGACGTATGTAAATATTTCACTTACCTATTTTGGCAGATGTCAGAAACATTTGTTTTACCTCACTTGCTCCTGGGGATTTATGAGTGTGTTTACAATTGTTGGAGAAACATGGTATATATATATTAGTAATTATGCACATGATTTTATTATCGGTATTATAGATTTTTAGTTGCAAAATATGTGCATTTTTCGCAAGGTTTTAGGTCTGTACATTGTAATTCTGTTAGTTTATTATGGTGTGAAAAATCAGAAGCTTGACATATTTCCTTGAAATGGGTTATCTTGAGTCCACCCATGGGGCACTGCTGACAAAGTTTCAAGGAATCTAGAGAAAGTTTAATATATATATCTTCTATGGTATTGTATAAAATGAAAACAAAAATGAAAAAAGTAATATAATAATGTTTTATTGAATTTTGATTTTTTTTTTGTTTTTTTTTGTTAGGGGACGTTTTTTTATACAAAAGAATGAAAATATATTGGATTTTGATGAATTTTGAAGTTTTTTAAAATAATATTTATGTTAGTGGTGGTGCTTTTATTCGGGGAAATACGATTTGCAATATCATTATAATGTATACATATTTAGATTCCTTCATGATATGGCATGCCGTTAACAGGTTAATTGTAAGATCAGATGAAGTGGATTTCGCACTTGTTCAAATCTCCTGCTTGGTCATCTGTTTGCTGTTGCAGAATACGTGGCAATTAAGGAAGCACCTGTCCCAGTGTAGAAGATGTACAGGGCCTGCTTGATTGGCAGATGCCATGTTGCACATCCACCGTTAATTAGCAGCTGAAATGCACAGGTGAAATACTGTACTAATTAGCTGCAATTCTACCTCTTATACTTGTAAATACTTTCTTGTATATGGGATAATAATTAAGATAATATTATTATCCGCATTTTACATGAGTGATGGAAAGCCTGATCTTACACATGGGAGAAGATAAAAGTCGCATGCTGATACCAACAATGACATAGCTAAGCATGACGTAATTGTGTAAATAGTCGTTGGCGACGTCAGTGCGAATCTACATGTATCAGGGCCTTCCCCAGCCATTTATGGCGTAGCGGCGCCGCAATCCCGTAACTTTAGAAATAGACATGCCGCGATCCTTAATCTGATCGCGACCCTTTAAAACCTTGCCAGGATCCCTTAAAAGTGGGTCAAAACATTCATTTCCCAGTGTTAATTAATGACATATCTGACCAAATAACGCCTTGAGGCATAAACTCCTGACAAGCATACATCCTTAGCTCCTAATTGGAGTGTTTTCATAAGGATTAGAGGGGCAGAGGTATTAAGGGTCTAATACAAGAATTCAACCATGCGTACATAACCTGTAAACTTATAACGTCATCAAATGTGAAAACAATTTACTTATGTTAAATTTTATTGTAGCGTTGAATTAACGTGTCCCCACCCATTTTACAGCGATTTTAAATAGATAATGATGAGAAAATAATCTCACAAACGCAAATTATTCGATAACCACATAAAATTATAAGAATCTCGGGGTTGTAGATTCCCCTGCGAGAAGTTTAAGAACCGTTCTAGAACTGTTCTTGAACGAGTTCAGGAACAGTTCATAACATTAAATGGCCGTTCTAGAACTATAAGTTCTTGAACTAGTTCAAGAACCATTCCAAAACAGTTCTTGAACTAGTTCAAGAACTTGTAGTTCTAGAACAGCCATTTAATGTTCACGAACTGTTCTAGAACTCTGTTCAAGAACAGTTTTTGAACTAGTTCAAGAACTGGTTCTAGAACAGTTCATGAACAGAAAACTTGTAGTTCTAGAACAGCCATTTAATGTTCATGAACTGTTCTAGAACTCTGTTCAAGAACAGTTCTAGAACAGTTCAAGAACGTTAAATGGCTGCTTCTAGAACAATAGTTCAAGAACCTGGCCGTCGTGGCGCAGTCGGTAGAACGGCGGATTTGTAACCGGAGGCCCCGGGTTCAATCCTCCGTGGTGCCACTGAGTTCCGTCGGTGTGTTCTTGGGCAAGACACTTTTCCTTAGCCTCGTCCGTCGGATGGGGACGTAAACCGGGCGGTCCCGTGTATCGGTTTATCCTCCGAGCACGTTAAAGAACCATAGGAATCTATTCGATAATAAGAGTAGGGCCAGATTCCTATGTATCCTTCCCCTCTCTCTGGGGCGGCTCTAAATAACCTATACTGTGTTGATGAGCCGTTAAACAACATTCAATTCAAGAAAAATAGTTCAAGAACCTCTGTTCAAGAAAAACAATAGTTCTTGAACTAAGGTTCTTGAACTGTTGTTGTTCTTGAACAGAGGTTCTTGAACTGCTGTTCTAGAAGCGGCCATTTAAGTGTTATTGAAGTGTTCTAGAACTTTAAGTTTGTTTTGACAGATAAAGGTGAAAAGGGTACATTTCATGTTTCTTCTATAAATATATGCAAAACATAACAATATGAGAAAGTAAGAGTTTGGAAGTGTTGTTTAGCAAAAAAAAAAAAAAAGTATTTTACCCCACCCACCCCACCAAATAATGGCCACGGTTTTTCAGAAACGGTCGTGCAAAAGCAGCTGCACAGTTGGCTGGCTAATACACTGCTTGGTGAAATGTTGCATATGATAGTGAAATTAAATAATATCTGCAGGGCTGAAAACCATTTTTCAATCAACAACAAAAATCAAGGTTAAATCCGTGAAAACACATGACAATAGGAGTTTGATTTTAAAATACTGTTTCTACTGGCTACATTTAGAAATTTCCTCTTTCAAATACAACTATTACATATATAAGATGTTTTGATACAGTACGTAACATAAGTATAGTCACAAAACACTTACTTTTAATCATTAAATTGTGCAAGGAAAATCTGTAGGTCAGGTGCCATTTCCCACCAAAAATTCAAAAGACACAGTTTGCATTTTATTTACACTCTTTGTGAGAATCACACTCAGGTCTTAAAAAGTTCTAAAACTATACAAGTTCATGAACTATACAAGTTCAATAATCCAACTTCTTAAACTTGAAGGCTAGTTCAAGAACAGTTCTTAAGTTTATAGTACTTACTGGCAGATTGTTGCTTTAAATACATATGTGTGATTTTCCTTGATCAAATGGTAGCCTACTAATATTTAAGTTATATGCACACATGAGACAAAATGATAAATTTTAAAGATAAAGGCTGTAAAATAATAGTTTTAGGTTGTCATCTATCAGTCATCGGTCCACACTTTGTATTACCTAGTACATTTTAAATCCTGTCAGTTTGGACCACTTTTATTCATAAACTCAAAGGGAATGTAGCGCCACAGCCAAACAAACTCTATTACTCTGAGTTCTGAAAAACTTGGAAAAGGGTGAAAGAATTATCAAAATCGGATGATAAACAAAAAATATATGACCATTTAAAGGTTGTTCTAAAACAAATATGGGAGCCGCCATTTTTAGAACTATGACGTCATAGTTCCATATTACCATATATGGAATATTAATAAATATCATTTAAAACGAAGAAAATCACTGCAAATGAATGATGTTTTTTTAAGTGGTGTTATAAATCATTATTGCCCTTAAGTATTACATATTTTTCATACAGTTGATGTCATTTTTTCCCTATAAATCATTAAATTTTCATATTTATAAATATTCCATATATGGTCATTTAGAACCGTGATGTCATAGCTCTCAAAATGGCCGCTTCCATATCCGTTTTAACAGAAACTTTAAATGATCATATCGTCTTTGTTTATCATCCGATTTTGATAATTCTTTCACCCTTATTCAAGTATTTCAGAACTCTCAATAATAATAATGGTTTGGCTGTGGCGCTACATTCCCTTTAAACTCAAGGATTGTGTATTTCCGTTTTAACCATTGATGGGGCTGAAAATCTTAAAAATTACATATCATCTCCATCATCATGGCTCCCCGTGTGGTTGCCGGGGTAGAATACAACCACTGCAAACACACCGTCACATGCAGAGGGGTAGGACCCCCCCCATTCATATTCATTTTGTCATTTTTTGTTCATGCTCATTAAAGGTCTTCATCATGACCCCTGCATTGTTTCAGGTGCCATCTCGCTCACATCTCGCTCACATCACTAAGAGCAGTGGCAGCAAAACAATAACGTGGCTCCAGCGTAAATGGAGTTTTTACGATAGAATCTGCAGCAACTCTGCAGTTCAGGGTGAGAAGGTTCTAGGCCCATTTTCCATATTTTATCTCAATGTACATGGAAGATGAGCCTGGCATGTTCATGCCTGTTAGGCGCCATATAACCTGTATTGTGTTGGTGCGCCTTAAAACCCCAATTCAATTCAATTCAATTCCATCATCATGGCACTCTTATGGTGTGCCTAAAATAGTTCCTCAGTTGTGTCACAATACTAGGAAGGTGATATATAAGAAGACATATAGTATAGTAGTGTATACACATCGGTACTGTCTGTAATATTTTAATCGGGTTAACTGTTGAACCAATTTAGGGGAAAAGTCAGGTTTATCTGAGATCAAGAACCACTAGTTCAAGAACTAATGGTTCTAGAACCACTAAGGTTCAAGAACTTGCTTATACTCAGACTAATCAGTTTGAACCACAAATAAGTTCAAGAACTACAAATTCAGTTCTGGAAAGGTTCTAGAACTATATAAGTTCATGAACCCAAGTTCATGAACTATACAAGTTCAAGAACCAATTTCTTGAACTTGAAGGCTAGTTCAAGAACAGTTCTCCAAGTTCTAGAACAGTTCTAGAACCGAGTGTTAGTTCATGAACCTTTACCAAGGGCAGAATTGCAAATCTTGAACCATTCTAGAGCTGACGTCAGTTCTTGAACAGTTCTTGAACAGTTCTAGAACTAATATCAGTTCTTGAACATTAAAGTTGAAGAACTATACAAGTTCTTGAACTTTCAATACTAGTTCAAGAACAGTTCTTTAAGTTCTAGAACAGTTCTAGAATGTTCTAGAACTAACTGTTAGTTCTTGAACTTTTCTCGCAGGGGTTTATATTTAGGTTACTTCCGGTTGTGAATTTGCTTCCGTGTTTTTGTGTTTCGAACTGAAATGATTAATTATGAATAAAGACAGCAATTTTATAACATTTGAATGAAGTTATAACGGTAAACCGTTTCACGGTAAACCGTTTCCTACCTTTTTTTTCTCGAAAACGCCAATGACTAGATGCAGTAAACATGACTTAGACGTTAAGTTATTGTAAGACAATGTCAGCGTAAAAAGTTGATGTAAATCCGGATAGTCCTTATTTCGGATGCTTAAAAAAAATAGTACGACACTGCGTTTTCAATATATATTTTTTTAAATGTTATTCACTTAAAAATAACATAATTACTCCTGCTTAACTTCAGTAAAAAACAGTAATAAAATGGTCATACATGTACTATCTATGGCAGACTGGTAGAAATATTTAAAACATGTTTTAAATGTGTCAGGTGTATGCCAAAACCTGTATTTTACTTCAAAACATGAAAAAAATCGACATGCCCCCTCCTGCACCCACCCCCACCCTCGCGCGTTAAATGCCACTATCCCTTAAAAAAATCGTGGGGAAGGGTATCTAATGTAAATGATATGCAAGAAAAGAATCAATCATGGGTATTGGGTTCAGATTGTGAATTCCAACCCTCAGTATAACTGTTTTAATCAAAGCCTCGGTTCTAATAAAATAATAATACCTTGTGTTGGAATTCCCAATCTTCACCGGATACCTATACATATTCTTATATACTGAAAAATAAAGTTTAGCAAGCCCTTATGCACATCTATTTTAAATAAACGTAATGTTGTTTCTTATTGTGAAGTATTTTAAATCAATGGCATGACTTAGGTTGATATTTTTTTTCACTTTTTGTATTCCGACGTAAATATCAGAGTTATCTCCCATTTAGTTAAAACATACTATTTCTAAAAAATACAAATAAGGTAAAGCGCAAGATTAAATATAACAATATAATTGTTACGGGTCTCAAGTTAGTCCAAGAAGCAGTTAAACCGCTAAAACCGCTTCTTGGACTAACGGATCTTTTTGGGCTTGCTAGCTATATAGAACTGTTCTTAAAGCTGTTGACTCTATACTTAAATTTCATGTGTCTTCGTAGGTGGGTCGTTATATTTGTCAATTTATATTCACCAGGCAGCTCCTGGCAAATTTGAGTATTTAGATGATGAATATATTTAACACTGGACATTACTTGCTTTATAAGAATCAAGTAGTACACTCTTACATGTACATGTTCACAGGTAGCACTAGCATTTTCAGGAAAATGAATGAATGAACAAATGCAAGTTATGTCTCACAGTCTATGGGGCTCGAACACACAATCTTTCAATTAACATTCAGGCGCCTTATATATCCATTGAGCTAGTGGGACTTCTTGGAAACATGGTATATTTAGTACTGCATGGTTATTATAATGAAAAACATGTTTTGATCTGTTTTGTTTGAATGCATGCATATATATATTTTTATTGTATACTTTCATATTGTCCCGTTTAGTTTGCATTGAGCTAAGTGTGCAATATTCTACGATACTGCACACATTGATATTGCACCGGAACTTTTTCTCGTGCTTGCTAAGAGCCGCGAAATAGAAATAAGGAACTACTTTCAAATAATAGTGTCAACAAAAAAATGCGTGTTTTTTTCAACCTTTTAAGGCAGAAATTGATAATATAATTGAAATGGTCACTCACCCACTGTTTTTAACGGTAAACAAACTTTAGAAAATCGCTTGATGTTTTTAATGATGTCATCCGACGTCGACGTCGTTTTCGCGCAAAATAATCATCCACACAAAATGAAACTGAATGACAAGATAGGAATTCCGCCAAAAGCTATAAAAATAACACAAATGCAATGAAAAGTAATAGACATACAATAAACATTTGAAAACAATATGAAAGTATACAATAAAAAGGTTATTGAATTTGAATATGGATGGCTAAATATTACTTGGAACTCGTTGTTTTGGCAAAGGACGACGACGGCTAAATATTACTTGGAACTCGTTGTTTTGGCGCAGGACGACTCGCAAGGTCGTCGTCCTTTGCCAAAACAACGAGTTCCAAGTAATATTTAGCCATACAAATTCAATAACCTATAATATGGTTTGTTTTACTTCTTTTTTTAGCACGTTTCAAACACTTTAATATAAATTATGTATCAGTATATCAAGTCCATCATGTCACACATGTTCAAGTATGTAAAACACATGTCCTGATGTAAAAGTATATTTATCAAATGGAAACTAGGAATCGGCTAAAAAAGACTTCCAATATATGTTATGACGTAGTAGTTAACCTGCTATGGGCGACTACAATAGCCTTTGCGTCCATTGTAAACCCAGATCAGCCTGCGAGTTACTCGCAGGCTGATCAGGATTTACAATATCCGGCTGCTCATCAGTCATTTCTCCATACATAAATGGAAGGGTCTAAAGTTAGAGAAACGACAGTCCATTATACATTTATAGTGGGCTATTAGGGTTAATATAGTTATTGTGTAAGAAATGCTATAAAGTATCAACCAAAGATTGGTGCATGGTGTAGTGGTTCTCATCAGATCTTAACAGGGAATAAAAGTGTAAGGTCGTTTTTATGAAATACATGCATTACATTGATAAAAATGCAATATTTTATCGCATTGATTTCTGGCTTAATATAGGTTCTTGGGTGTTCTTAGGATGGAAACTACTTCAGTCGTGCACAACTTCAGAGATTACGTTTTAGCCTTTCATCAGTGTTAATAACAACAGATTACAATTTCTTTTGCTGCTTGTGTTTTGATAAGATGTAAACTACAAGACAGTATTTTAGAACCAATTAATGGTGTCTGATGCCTTTGTAGACAATGAAGATTGGCTTATCAGGACTCTTCATCATACACAGATTATGCCAATTAAGCTTTTCCCCTTCAGTAAACATACCAACTTGTTGATACTTCTGCTAATTAAAACAATTTTTTTGTTAAAACCAGAAACTCACATTCTGCGATAAAGATGCACATGATTTGTGAAATTTCTGGAGTTTTTATTGGGATGTTTATAAAAAAAGTAATGAATAATTGCTTGGGTTTTATCTCCAGCTTGCAGGCAGCATTTTGCTGTAAATTACAGCCTGCGCTGCATATATTCTTCATGAAATAGACTGGCAGGCTGAATCAACTTTACGTAGCAGTGATATGACTTCATTTCAGAACTGTATACCCGGTATAAATGCTCCCTTACCCCTAATTTATATATCAACAGCTGCCCCCTTTTTCAGAATGGATGTGTTTATAATTATGAGGCAATAAAAAGGATGTATACTTTGACATCTAGTTTAGAGAAAATACACTTGCCAATAGCCTGACTTGAAGTCTAGTTTAGAAAAATACATCCCCACAAGCATTTTAGAGGTGTAATATGTAAAAAATAATATGTACCAAAAATTAAAAAATTATGGTCTCATAAATTTAACACACCCCTTTGTGGGTATACGTGTTTGTGGGACAACTTGTGCTTTATTTACATGTGTAAATGCCAGGTTTGATTGGTCTAAGTAATATCAATGTTTTATTTGAGCATGTCTCTGGCAGTATTTGAAACCTTTTTCTTGAGCCTTAGCAATACTTGTTAACGCATACTATTTACCTGTTGGTTAATATTTGACAGAGTTGCTGCCCTTACACATGCTTTTCATGTTGTTCTTATAATCTCATTACAGGATCGCCACAACTTCTTTTTGCCAATCGGAAGGATATCCGTCTAGTGGATATTAGCAGCACCAATGGCAAGTCCAATGTATCCGTCGTTGTTGGTAATCTTGACGACGCTGCGGCTGTGGACTTCCTGTACAGTGAGGGCTATGTCTTCTGGACGGATATCAATCTGGAGATAATCAACCGCGCCGTCATCAACCAGACACAGCAGACGACAACCGGCATAATCACCACCGGACTTGTCTCCCCTGATGGACTCGCCTGTGATTGGCTCGGCAAGAAGCTGTACTGGACAGATGCGGAAACAAACAGGATCGAAGTCAGTAACATGGATGGAAGTCATCGTAAAGTCCTCTACTTCCAAAACCTTGACCAACCCCGGGCTATAGCTCTAGACCCATTCCACGGGTAAGTATAGCTGTTGTTTGATTGTCTGCTGTTTTTGGTCTCTGTTATTTGAAGGCAATTTATTTTTTTACCCCCAATTTCCAACCCCCAACTTTTTTAAAAGTAGACGGGTAGTTTATAGTGCCTCTTTTTGTTGTCGTATTGAGCGCTGCTTAAAGTAGCCGGTCAGCTAACCAAAGTAGGAGGGTAAATCGCCTGTTTCCGGCTACAAGGGAAAGCCTTGCTTATAGCGCCTGGGAATTCCAAAGGAGTACTATTCCCCAAAAGACATTGGCAGATGTTACTTTGATGATATAACTTGAAGAATTTAAGCTTTTAAAACATCCTTAGAATACATTAGAAGGATTAGTTCTGTCTGACATGAATTAAATCGAAGGGAGAAACTTCAACTACACGAATAGTCATTTGTTCATACCATTATCCATTCTGTGCGAAGAAAATATAAAGTTAGTTAAGATTGATAGCATAGCACAGAGAGAGTTAGTTACAAAATCAATCTTAACAAAATAATTGAAAAATTTACCAAATTCAGATGGAATGCCAAGAACATTCGCAGGAAATTCCATTTTCTAACCCGAACTGTTACAGTACTGTATCATTCTCAGTAAGCGATCCATTAAAAAGATTAATGACATTCGTCTCTGTTTTTAGCCTATCTGTCGACAAAGTCTGAAAGTGATAGGTTTTTTATAACAGATCTTTGAAGTAAGATTGGTTTGTTCTATTTCTAGTTAATAATTGGTAAATAAGGTCTGGTGAATATTGAATATTGAAGGCCGATACCCAGGAGGAACAGCATAAAGTCTTTTAACAGTTATTTTTGTAATTCATTCGCTTTGAAATGAAGTTTTGGCCTTAAGCATGGAACAGACTCAAAAGTATTGTCTTGTCTAATCTTGAGAAATATTCGAGAACACTGGGTATTATAACGTTGTCATACTGCAAAGAAAATTCTCGGGGTTTCATTGGTCAATGAGCCCATGACATGAGCCCATAGCTACGTCTCGCGTTGCTTTCCCCATGGGTGCCTAATACCTTCAGTACACAAAAAAGAGATTACGCAGCCGATTTGTTGCGGAAACCATTGACTGTTTCTTTCTTACCGCTTTTCTGGGCTTTTCATTGTTGGTAAAAGTCGGACACCAAACTTGGCAACGTTAGAGTGTTGACGTTGTGAACGTAAACATTAAGAGATGTCATGCTTTGGGAATGAAATAGGGGCACGTTACGGGAAAATTTACTGAATAAAAAATGTGTTTAAAGTTGCCAGGCAAGTATATTCCTCCTCGCCTGTCAGCTCGGCTGAATATAATTTCCAGGCAGGGTCCATGTGAACCCATGTCCCCTGTCAAGAATACAAATAACTAATATTATATCTGATACAATAAATATCTACCCAAAATATCCCCTAAAATATAATTGATTTATATATATATATGCATATATAATGAATAATATACCCAAAATTAATTGATTGGTAGCATAATATATAGAGAATCTTGTTAATACCTGCTTAATTAAGTTGGATAAAATTATTTATTTTATGCCTAGCAGTGAAATAGTGGATTTTAGCAATGAAATAAAAGTGGTATTTCATACGTGTGAAATATAGTTTTATTTTTTCACTGCTGGAACTAATTTTTTCCGAATGTTGCTATAAAAGTTATATCATTGGATTGTGAATAACAGATTTTATTTCATCTCTAAGTGATCAAACTTTAATATTTCCACTCATGCTTCGCATTCGTGAAAATATAACGTTTTCACACTTCTCGATGAAATAAAATCTGTTATTCACTCCAAAACAACAAATATCCACTATATGATGTGAGGCTGTGTCAAGCATCATATCAATTGTATTGTGTTGAATGCAATAGATAGGGATCACTTTGTCGTCCGTCTGTCACGAAACATAACCTTGGCTATAACTTTCTCAGTTCTTGATATTTCTGCATCAGACTTCCAGTATATACTTATCATGACAACATCGAGATGGCCATACTGAAATATAAAGGTCAAGGTCACACTGAAGGTTGTTATATGGGTTAAATACTCATTTTTATCTTCACGAAAACTTGACGTTGGCTATAACTTTCTCATTTCTTGATATTTCTTCATCAAACTTTCAATATTTACTCATTATGACAACATCAACATGACCATACTAAAATGTAAAGATCAAGATAACACTGAAGGTCATTATATAATTATATGAGTTAAATACTCATTTTTTTCTTCACGAAAACTTAACGTTGGCTATAACTTTCTCATTTCTTGATATTTCTTCATCAAACTTTAAATATTTACTCATCATGACAACAGCGATATGACAAGCTAAAATATATAAAGGTCAAGGTCACACTCTTTATATGGGTTAAATATTCTTTTTTTTCTTTATGAAAACTTAACGTTGGCTATAACTTTCTCAGTTCTTGATATTTCTGCATCAGACTTCCAGTATATACTTATCATGACAACATCGACATGGCCATACTGAAATTTAAAGGTCAAGGTCACAGTGAAGGTCATTATATGGGTTAAATACTCATTTTTATCTTCATGGAAACTTAGTCAGGCCAGTTTGTCAAGGTCATTTATCTGGGTGGAAAACCTTTGTTATACTGACAAAGCGATAACGGACGACACATAAATTATGTTCCGCGAACTTTTACACCCATCTAGTTCAGCAAGTTCAATAAATTCAATATTAAAGGGACACATGGCAATCTTGAGTTTTATATCGCGCATTAAAATTAGCACCTTGATTTATTATTCCTACATCATTTTTTTGACATTAAAACTGCTTGCATATAATTAAAACAAAAAATTGAGATTTCAATTTTCTTCGTTAATACATGTATACCAAATAGTTAAATATATTAATGGTGCAATATTATCAATAGTAAGTCATACAGTGCTTTGGGGTGTATAGAATCATTGGTAGTAAAGAATCATTTCCTGTTTAAATTCAATTTTCTCAGCTCATATATTTTAGACTATTTTAAAACTTTCCAGGCTTGAAGATATATCATATAAGCATACATTTATTCAACGGTGAAATTATTTGGGACATTTTTCCATGCAAAATATATCACTACGTGCAACACCTCTCAGAAAAAATGATTCTATACTACCTGAATGAAGTGTGTTTTTGAAACGAAAAATTCATACTGTCACAATAAACTCAGAAATAAATATTTGCTGTTTTAACAAATGTTAGGGACAAAAGTCAAAATGCAATCATCAATTAAAGTAACTTGTTGAAAATTGGCACTTTCAAGGATAAAATGAAATTATGTAAATATTGGTGCAAAAACGCCTATTAAAAAATCACAGTTTCAGGACAATAAGTTTAGAAATTTTGCTATCATACAACTAAAAGGGTAAATCTAAATCAGAAATTAAATAAACATTTTCCTTTCATTTTAAAATTAGACGTTTAACCCAAGTGATTCTATACCCCCCAAAGCACTGTACTTAAAAGCAAACTATTCTGATGATTACTATTGATGATTGAACAGATGCAAGTTATGTGAAAAACTAACAGGAAGATTTTTAAAAATCAAGATTGCCATGTGTACCTTTAAATAGGCATGAATGTGAGATTCTATTTATCACGGAACTCCAAAAAAGCCTCATAAGCAACATTTATAAGTGTAGCTGCCTATATATAACATTGGATGTTGATTCGGTCTTAATCTTCTTAAGGTGCCGAACTATGGAAATACCTTGTTGATCTCCGTAATCCAGTATTTTAACACATGGAAGACAATTCCACTGTAACCTGAGCTGAACGAAAATACCGAATCATGATTCGGCCTTCATTTGCATATTTATTTCACTAGTGTAATATGATAAATACATCATGGTTTTATTACACTCCCACACAGCAAGTTATTTGATAAAGGTATGTTGATCCACTGTATAGATAGGTCGCAAGATCTAGGTCAACATGCACGTTAGCTGACCCAAATCACCAGAACCAGAAAATAATAAAGTTTTTGACCCAGGCTTTTTCAGTTGATTAACTTTTCATTTCGTGACATTGAAAAAAAAAGAAGGTCGTAATTTATTGATTTTTATAGGAAAAGTCTATTTGAATTCCTGTGAGGAAAGCCTTTAGTACTTCCCTAGTGTAAATTACAAGTTAAAAATATACTTAAGGCCAAAAGATTTGCGCGGTTCTTTATATAGTCATCAATCTTTACATTCATCATTAGCTGTCGTAATCTAAAGCAATCGCGTTAAACATTGTCACCCAGTTTTCAATACAATTGATCACTTCACGGTTCGATATGTAAGATTGAAAATATTAAATTTGGGTACGTTTAGAAGGAATTTTGTTATATTTTAGGAACCATGCAAATCTTTTGGCCTTAAGCATATATGGAACACAGGTTTTTATCAACTGACTAGATCATTAAAGTAGGTATCATTCCATATTTGTTTCCTACTTTCAGATTCATGTTTTGGACTGACTGGGGTGAAGTGCCCAAAATCGAGCGGGCGGGCATGGATGGATCCCTAAATACACGATCTGTCATTGTGGACGACAATGTCTACTGGCCAAACGGACTCACACTGGACTATGAGGAATCGAAAATCTACTGGGCAGACGCAAAACTTAGTTTTATTCACAGTTGCGACTTTGACGGGAGACACCGCCGTGTGGTAATCGACGGAGATCTACCCCACCCATTTGCTCTGACTTTGTTCGGAGAGACACTATACTGGACCGACTGGCAAACAAAGGCGATACATTCGTGCAATAAGATAACTGGGACCGACGAGAAGGTCATACTGAACGACATACACTCTCCCATGGATATACATGTGTTCAATGCGGGTCGCCAACCTACAGGTAAAAACGTTCGGTTGATTTAATTTGGTATTTTTATGCTATATTTTATTAATAATCGTTTTTGAAACCTATGAGACACCTTGAGTTTTTAGGAAATCAAGACTGCTGCATCCTTTTGAGAAAATTACGCCCTCACCTCTTTCTTTGTGGAACTACTTAATTTAGTATTGACGATATAATTTTGCATGCTCAAATGCCGTGCACTTTTATTTAAATTGATTCATTTTCAAAAAATATAACAGGCTGACTTGTTCAATGGATATTAGGTTTTAGTTGGTCAAATTAAGTTGCAAAGAATAATTGATGTGTAATATTTTAAGCGATAATCATATTAAGTCTGGTCATAAAATCGTTTTCATTTTGAAAAATAGTACAAAATTATATTACAAAATTATATAAAACACTTTATTATAACATTTCACTGTCATGGTACACTGCAGTCTCGAGCATTGCATATATATATAAAAAAAATAAAAAAATAAACTTTTTCTTTTTTATAGATCCCTTGATATGCAGTGCATGTAAAATAAATTCTATTTCAAAGGGTGGAGGCAATTTGAGAAGTGGCACTTTAACTGTGCATTGTACTTAGTATTGATTTCGATTTAAACCTATTGCTGCAAGTGTAAAGATGAATGGAAAAGATGAAAGGTATTAGTGCTTTGTCATCCGAACATCAAACAGTAGAAAGCTGAGTTTGCTATAAAGCGACATGGATTCAGGGATGATCTTGTCACTGGGATTGTGTTGAGATTTACATCAATGGGATCAGATTGATCTGGGATCAGATTGATTGTATTGCCCGAGACAGATCAGATCATCGCGAAACTCTAAAACGCAAATAATTCTGTACTCTTGATCCGATCTAGCCTTTTTAGCCTTTTCAAGTGGGGCCGAAATTCAGCCCTTTCCTAGTTGCGAAAAAAACACTATATTTTCTCAGTTATGATGAGAAAAATTCCCAGTCTTAATATAAGTAAATTAATTTAAGTAAATAACTTCATTGAGTTTTATGTTAAAACAAATGCTCAGCTTAGTAATTGATTGATATTATACTTAAAAAAACATTTTAATGAATGACTTAAAAAAACACACAAAAAAACTAATAGCGAAAATCATGTTATTCCACCCCCACCCATCTCCTCCAACTCCAGAGAATATAAATTGCACTTAATTTCTCCATAATTCAAAGCCATGGGCCCCTTCCCAATTTGGAGAGAAAACGTCCTGTATAGTCTTACCCACTGCCACCACAGGAAGGCCCTGCATAGTCTTACCCACTGGCACCACAGGAAGGCCCTGCATAGTCTCACCCACTGCCACCACAGGAAGGCCCTGCATAGTCTTACCCACTGCCACCACAGGAAGGTCCCGCATAGTCTTACCCACTGCCACCACAGGAATGCCCTGCATAGTCTTACCCACTGCCACCACAGGAAGGCTTGCATAGTCTTACCCACTGCCACCACAGGAAGGCCCTGCATAGTCTTACCCACTGCCACCACAGGAAGGGCCTGCATAGTCTTACCCACTGCCACCACAGGAAGGCCCTGCATGATCTTACCCACTACCACCACAGGAAGGCCCCGCATAGTCTTAACCACAGCCACCACAGGAAGTCCCTGCATAGTCTTACCCACAGCCACCACAGGAGCTGTCCAGGGCTGCAATATATGGAGTAACATATATAACAATTAAAACTTAAACTAGTATTTCAAGAACCCACTAGAAAGCAAAAACAAAATAATATAAATATACAGTATAAAGTTTTATATGCATAATCATGTGTGTGATTTAAATGCATTAAATTTGATGTGGTAAAATAAAAATAAAGTGGCAAAAGTTACTTATTTAAGAGAACGCGAAACTGTTGTAACTAAATATAAATAAAGAAGACGCTGCAGTACAATAGGTTTGATAGAGACCTCGATTGTTAACAATCTCTCAAAGAAATCTCAAAATCTCTCTCAACCACTATTTGTGTATAGCTGTTACAATTGGACTATTTAGGGAAACACTAAATTGAATCTTGATTGTTGGTGAATAAAAAATCGGCAGTCGCCATGTTCACATAAAAACGCCCCAATACCCAGATTAAGTACTGATGTGAAATCAAGTGAATCTTTTCATGCACTCCCTAATTGCCAAAATTGTATTTTTTATGCGATATAACTAGAGATATTTTACAAATAGGCCGACATTTTTTTTGCTATCGGTAAATGTATTATACTAATTTCAAGCTCAATTTTACCGTATTTGATTCAGGAAGATAATAATATTAGTATAATGTCAAGTCTTTATCCATTTTAGATTGATTATATGAATGTAACATAATACAGTGAGCTTGGTATATTGATATATTTTTAACAAAATCGATCATAATTTAGTTTATATAGCAGCTTTAGCCTTAGGGGTGAAACACAGGTACCTTGGGGACCAAAACACTGAGTCTGATATGAAAAATTAATGCAATTATATAGACGCAGCTCGCTCGGCAAGATAGCCCTCTTGATACACTTTGGATGAGAAAACACTTAATGCAGGTTGCTTTTTATAAAGCAAGCACTTAAAAATGAACTTTCTGTTGGCTCAGTATGACTGTTCTTAACCCTTAACCCCCTACATATATATAATGAACTGTTCTTTCTTTGAATTAAGACCATTCCGTTTATGTGACAAAGAGGTGTTTTGGGGGAAATGACTGATCAGCAGCTGGACATTGTAAACCCTGATCAGCCTGCGAGTTACCTGCGCGAGTTACTCGCAGGTCGCAGGCTGATCTGGGTTTACAATGGACGCAAAGGCTATTATAGTCATGCTTAGCGGGTTAAGGTTAACAGTTGCAGATCCAAGATTCAGATATCAGGGGTTGTTTGTGTCCATTTAGGTCAGTTTTAGAGAATAAATAAATGAACTGTTATTGTTACCACTGGCATTTAATTTTAAATTCTGTTTTTTTTTTTTTAGGGGAAATAATATTATCATCAGCATTTTATGTTTATCTGTAATTTCATTGAAGGACACAAACAAAGGTGGTTATATATATTTTTACATTTTGTTAACTTTTCATCAAATCTTTGCATTTTATTGGTTTTATTTAATCATTGGAAACCTTATTCTCAGTTCAGGTCCCAATCCCTGTGGAAGTGATAATACCTTATTTTCAGTTTTGTTTAATTATTTCAGGTCCCAACCCTTGTGGAAGTGATAATGGAGGCTGTTCCCATCTCTGCCTCATGTCACCCAACAAACCATTCTATAAGTGCGCCTGTCCAACTGGGGTTCGACTTGAAGCGGATCGCAAAACATGCGCTGATGGTAAGACCTGAAATGAGAAAGAAGTCTCACTTTTCTATAAATAACTTATACAGTTAATATGTGTATCAATACATTATTCTTGTATAGTTTGTGAATGTGACTGTCCCAATACATTATTCTTGTATAGTTTGTGAATGTGACTGTCCCAGTACATTATTCTTGTATAGTTTGTGAATGTGACTGTCCCAATACATTATTCTTGTATAGTTTGTGAATGTGACTGTCCCAATACATTGCATATAGATTGTTTTTTTCGATTCAAAAACAATGCAGTACTGCATGAGTGCAGTGTCTCAAGCTTCTTGAACAGGTATATAAGAATGATGTTAGGCATACTACACCCTGAATCTGTCAATTCCCTATCTGAACCGAATACCCATGATAGATTCTTTTTCTTGCATACCAGAGACATGTTGTGTGTGCGTTGATGCTGCCAGCTACTAATGTTTTGCATGTTTTCCAGCATACTGGATGTTGGTGCGCGCGTGATTTTTTTCTCGCGTGAATTTTATCTCGAGCCAAGGGTGAGATGGAACTATCTGGCCCTGGTAAAATGACGGATATCCTTGTCTGGTATGCAAGAATGAGTTGTGACCCATGCCGATAAAGCGACACATGATAATCTTGATTTTTATAAAAACTCACTTAGCCTCCCATTAGATTTTCTACAAAACTTGCATTTGCTCAGTCATTATTTAATATTAATTATAAGAATAGTATAAAGCAAATTGTTTTTGAAAAGCATTAATTGTTGATTATATTGCACTAATAATATATTTAAACCTATGGTAGAATAAGACAAACAAATGAATGAAAACTCAAAATTTTTATTTAATTATATGGGGTACATCAGGATTTTTCTAGAAATATCTTCAATTATAAAAATGTTCCAATTCATGATAAAACACTTATATCAATCAAAATATGATGTTCAGACCGTATTGTTAAGATTTAAACTTCGAATACACAATATAGGTAGGACGGAATCGGGCGTAAAATGCTGAAAAAAAACCTGGTGCGTAACTTAGGATAGCACGAATTACTGTGCAGAATCAATTTCTTTGCAAAAAAGGGATCAATTTTAGGCTCATTCATTATGTTTAGGCTCTTCAAAATAGAAAATATCATATTTGTCAATTTTAAGTCAGACACCTAGACCCCTATGAAAGCCTGATATATTCCCTTTAACTTAAAACTGATATTGGATAATTAAATTGAGATGTTAATTTCAATGCTTGGTAATCACTTCAAGATTGCCATGTGTTCCTTTAACGTGGATTAATAGGTTGCAATTCAGGGTTAGGGTTAGGGTTAGAATATATAATCTTAATTTTACCTTTAAAAAAACACACAAAGGAAATTTGTTTAGGTTTCTTTACAGTGATCAGCAAAATGCTTATCTGTGAATGTCTGTGGGTCAAAGGTCAAGGTAGTTAATGTAGTCCATGGAAACAAAGGAGATAGAGGTCACTGTCTGTATGCACATGTGCAGTTATGGCTGGCTTATCAAGGAGATATATACACTAAAACATTGATGCATTTTTCAACATAAAATAGATACATTCACTGTATGGGTCACAGTAAACACACAGTTTAAACTTAATGTATTTCTGTTTTTTTTTCGAAATGTAGGTCGATTCATATTATAGCTAATTTTAACCTAAGGTTTTGTGTGTTAAATTGACATGTTATTATACACGAAACAAAGTTTTAATTTTGTACTCCACATTTTGACAGGTTACTATGTTTAGATTGATTTTATTTCTGGTGATCAGGTTGTCTGGTTGTAATTTTTAGGTTGATTTTACTCCACAGTTTTATCCCTTGGTAGCAACAAACACAAACAAGAGATAAAAGTAAGGCACGATAAAGTACATTATGCATATGTTAGACGTGATAACAATGCTATACCGCCTTGAAATGGTTATATCTTTAATAATTAGATTGATTTCATTCCACAATTTGTCTAATTGGTATATTTATGTTGACTTGTGGAGTTGCTATATTTAGGTTGATTTCATTCCACAATTGGTATGGGAGCTATATTTAGGTTGATTTCATTCCACAATTTGTCTAATTGCTATGTTTATGTTGACTTATTTAGGTTGATTCCATTCCACAATTGGTCTGGGAGCTATATTTAGGGTGATTTCATGTTCTTCTACAGATAAGAAAGACTTTTAATGTGTTCATTAGTTAAAAGACTCCGATACATAGGACCGCCTTATGTCCCATCCGACGGACAAGGCAAATGGACGTGTCTTGACTAAGGACACTCCATAATAACCTAGTGAGGCTCGAAAATGTGATCTCCGGAATCAGAATCTGACATGCAATCCACTGGGCCACAGCAGCTCTTTAAGCCTGTAAAAATTTAAAGGGACATATGGCAATCTTGAAGTCTTTATGAAGCATTAAAATTAGCCTCTCGATTTATTAATCCAGTATCATTTTGACTTTAAATCTGCTTGCATATATTTAGATACAATTTTAAGTTTTTTACCTTGTCTTCGTTATTCTACCATAGGTTTGAATATATTATTGGTTAAATGTAGTCAACATGTAATAATGATTGAACAAATGACATTTATGTAGAGAAACTAACGGGACGCCCCGAGTTTTTTAAAAATCAAGATTGCCATTTGTCCCTTTAAGATGCAGTACTGCATATATTGATTTGTTTTTCCATTGTAATATTAGGGATCATTGAGGCTAAAAAATCATAAAAAATTTACTTTTCCTTAATGCTATAAGTAATCTACCTTTCAAATAACCTAAGTGCAACCTTTTAAAAAAATAACTTGTAAATAATTGATAGGATCAGTGTTTAGCAAGTTAACTTCAGGTATTTCATCAGATTAAATACTTCTCCCTGCATCTGGTAACACCTGTTATTGTCTGTACATGAATAAATACCAAATTAAAAAAGTAAGACAAAAATAATGTACCAGTTGAAACATTTTTGGTACATTACTGAATCAAGGAAAGAAAATAATGCACTTTATGGAGTTGTGCCCCTAAGATATGGCTAAATTTGTAAAGCCCGAATTTTGGAAAAAATATGTATGCTGTAGACACATACTCACTGGCAGGTGGACGATTTACCTTTGGTAAGCTCAGACCATCTAGTTTTGGCAATCACCAATACAACAGAAAAGAAGAGGTATAATGGCCTGCTTGAATATTGTCTTTTTTCCCCCTCAAAAACAAGGGAAAAGCCATTGTTGAGAACAAAACATGTTTTTAGCTCTACTGATCAGAGATCAGCAGAGCTTATGCCGTGGTGCGGCGTCCGTCGTCCGTCTGTCTGTCTGTCCGTCTGTCCGTCCGTCTGTCTGTCCGTAAACTTTTTTTTGTAGCGACTACTCCTCTGAAACTACTGAATGGATTTTCATGAAACTTTACAGAAATGTTGCCCATGAAGTCTAGTTGATCCTAGCAAAAATTCATGTTGATGTGAAATCCAGGATGGCCGCCAGATCTAAAAATAGGTTTTTAAAAAACAAGTTTGTAGCGACTTCTTCTTGAAAACTATAAGTGATATTGATATGGGACTTTTTATAAAATGATCAGCATGACATGATGTTGGTCCTTGTCGAAAATCGTTTTGATTCGACGTTAAACATGGCTGCCAGCGGCCATCTTTGTTTACATAGAGTTATATAATGAAAACTTGTAGCGACTCTTCTGAAACTGCTTGACGGATTTTCATGAAACTTCACAGGAATGTTGCTCTTGATGTCTAATTGATCCTAGCAAAATTTCAGGTCGGCCGGAAATTCAAGATGGCCGCCCAGGCTTAAAATAATTTTTCAAAATTCAAGTTTGTAGCGACTACTTCTTGAAAACTATTAGTGATATTGATATGGGACTTTTTCTGAAATGATCAGCATGATATGATGTTGGTCCTTGTCAAAAATTGTTTTGATTCAACGTTAAACATGGCTGCCAGTGGCCATCTTTGTTTACATAAAGTTATATAGTAAAAACTTGTAGCGACTACTCCTTTGAAACTACTTGGCGGATTTTCATGAAACTTTACAGGAATGTTGCTCTTAATGCCTTATTGATCCTAGCACAATTTCAGGTCGGCCAGAAATTCAAGATGGCCGCCACAGCTAAAAATAGATTTTTAAAAAAGAAGTTTGTAGCGACTACTTCTTGAAAACTATAAGTGATATTGATATGGGACTTTTTCTAAAAAGATCAGCATGATATGATGTTGGTCCTTGTCAAAAATTGTTTTGATTCAACGTTAAACATGGCTGCCAGTGGCCATCTTTGTTTACATAGAGTTATATAGTAAAAACTTGTAGCGACTACTCCTTTGAAACTACTTGGCGGATTTTCATGAAACTTAACAGGAATGATTCTCTTGATGTCTAATTGATCCTAGAAAAATTTCAGGTCGGCCGGAAATTCAAGATGGCCGCCACGGCTAAAAATAATTTTTCAAAATACAAGTTTGTAGCGACTACTTCTTGAAAACTATAAGTGATATTGATATGGGACTTTTTCTAAAATGATCAGCATGATATGATGTTGGTCCTTGTCAAAAGTTGTTTTGATTCAACGTTAAACATGGCTGCCAGCAGCCATCTTTGTTTACATAGAGTTATATAGTAAAAACTTGTAGCGACTACTCCTTTGAAACTACATGGCGGGTTTTCTTGAAACTTTACAGGAATGTTGCTCTTAATGTCTAATTGATCCTAGCAAAGTTTCAGGTCTGCAAGAAATTCAAGATAGCCACCACAGCTGAAAATAGATTTTTAAAAAAGAAGTTTGAAGGGACTACGTCTTGAAAACTATAAGTGATATTGATATGGGACTTTTTGTAAAATGATCAGCATGACATGATGCTTATCAGAGTCAACCATTATTTTGATTTGACGTTAAACATGGCTGCCAGTGGCCATCTTTGTTTACATAGAGTTATATGATGAAAACAGGAATGTTGCTCTTGATGTCTAATTGATCCTAGCAAAATTTCAGGTCTGCCAGAAATTCAAGATGGCTGCCACGGCTAAAAATAATTTTTCAAAAAACAAGTCTGTAGCGACTACTTCCTGAAATCAAAATCAATCAGTAGAGCTTCAAGGTCATTGACCTCTTGTTTATTTCTGGATTTCGATTTTAAATTTTGGGTTTCTATTTATAATTGTCACATAAGATAGAGACAGTGAATATGTCTTGTGTTTTTACATTCTTTCCCCACCTGTAGAAAAAGTAGGCTTGCTTATTGATTGTAAGAAACAAAATGATTACACCCTGTTCAATGTCAAAGTCAAACATTTGCCATTATTCATTCATAGCTGTTCAGATAACTGTATCACATCAGAATCAAATAAAAAAAGCATTATGTCTCAGTTTCACAGGTGTTAGTCGGTTAGGTAAAGGTAGTAAATTTTAAGAATCGGAGATTAGAATCACAATATGTTTTATAGTATTGTTTTCTTAGATATTAACTGCTGATTAAGTAGTGATTTATATGGACAAGTGATTTATGGCATAAGTGATTTGTTATGTTGGGGGAAAAAATATGAATAATGAATTATTTTTTTAGTTGTTACATAGCTAGCGAATAAACTACTCAATAGTGGCAAAACCAGTTTGCAGGCATTCTTCTGCATTAAAAGTATCCCGGAATTCTGGATATATAATATCCCTTACCCTATCCACAGCGAGTTTTAAACACACATTTATTAAGAACCACATTTGTAAGAAAATGTTCTCTAAATGACATATTATAATTATTTTAATATTTTTTGAAGTTGCACAAACAAAGTTAAAGGGACACATGGCAATCTTGAGTTGTATTCATACATTAAAATTTGCTCCTCAGTTTAGTTATCATGCGTCATTTCGACTTTAAAACTGCTTGCATATAATTAAATAAAAAATTGAGATTTAAATTTTCTTCACTATTTTACCAAATTTTTAAATATATTACTGGTGCAATATTATAAAAAGTTAGTAATATGCAAAAATAATTTGCTTTGAACTATACTAACAATTATTATTAATGATTGAACAAATGCAAGTTAAGAGGAAAACTAACGGGACGCCGTGAGTTTTTTAAAAAAAATCAAGATTGCCGTGTGTCCCTTTAATACCACTTAATAGTACTCTTAATATAATAAAAAACAAACATATTCACCTGTTTATCTATGTTTCTTCAGTACTTAGAAGTTAATAATGTTAGTAAGATTGGTTTAATGCATTAAAAGTTATAATTTTTGCCCGGAAGCTGGTGTAGGATAGTACAGATGAATGATTTTCGTAATAATATTTTGCCTTTTGTAAAATATCGTTTGCGGTGTTTCGGAAATGAAACTCTGCCCATGCACATCTTACCACTGAGATGGAGGCTTGCAAATGAGAGGTGATAGAAAATAGGGTTGTTTGTGGATTATCTCGAAACTAAGCTGGCATGTTTACTCGCAATTAATTTATATGAACTGTATTATATAATTATATCAGATAAAAAAGATTTGAGAAATTTTAAAAATTAAACCCAAACACTGTTAAATAATAAATATGAAATCATGTTCATCAAAAATTATCTTCCATATTTGTTCAGCCATCATTAAATTGATTCCTATGCATGAGCATTCCATCTTTTCTAAGACCTGCCCATCAAGAGCCTAGATTATTTAGATAGAACTATCATATAACCTTTCTTTCTTCGTCAGGTGCTGAAGGTATGTTGCTGCTGGCACGGAGGTTAGATCTGCGCATGATATCGCTCGATACGCCCGACTTCACGGACGTTGTTTTACAGCTGGACAACATCAAACATGCCATTGCCATCGATTACGACCCCATAGACGGCTACGTATACTGGACAGATGATGAAGCGAAATCAATACGTAGGGCGCTCTTGAATGGTTCGGGTAAGTGTCCAAAACTTTGATACTAAGACAATAAAGGGCATTCATATGGTGTTGCAGGCTTAGGACTCTTTGACTTTTCTAGTGCATTGCCACCTGAGGTAGCAGCTTAGTAGCTCAGTGTATACGGCCTAGCCTTTAGAGCTGCAGACCTCTGCACTGCATGGGTTTTCTTCCAGGCGGAGGAATGCCTGAAGGGAAGTCCATCTCATCTCCCTCTGAGGTTGCTGTACCAATATAACCTGATGTGTTAATGGGATTTAAAGTCTCATTTCATTTTGCCTGCCATCTGAATAAGACTTATAGTATTTTATAATGATTAACAAGGGTGGATACAGGATTGGAGATTTGCGGGGTGGGGGTAAGAGGCGCAGCTTTTAAAAAAAAGACTCTCACGAATACATTTTTTTCAGTTTAGAGAGGGATTGAGTGTGTGGTTGGTCGGGCAGCTTTTTTTAAAAAAAAGTCGACAACCAAAAAAATAAAAACGCTTGTGACATCTGTTATGTCAGTTATGCCATAAGCTGCCTCGGTAGCTCAGTGAATAAGGTATTGAGATTTAGAGCTACAGATCTCTGACCCATGTGGGTCAGCTCTCTTGCAGACGCATGCCTGATAGAAAACTTTATCTCCCTCTGAGGTTACTGCCACAGTATAACCTAATAAGATAAGATGTGAAGCCCCATTTTATTTCAATCATGTCATCGTTAATTTGAAAAGATTATTGATTCAATTATGTGGTTGTTAAAGCGATTGTGTAATGATCGACCCATTTAACTCAAAGTTTATTATTTCACAGATGAACAAATGCTGATCAGCACAGAGATCGATCATCCGGACGGTATTGCTGTGGACTGGATCGGTCGTAACCTGTACTGGACAGACACGGGCACAGACAGGATAGAGGTCTCCCGGCTCAATGGAACGTCGCGTAAAGTCCTCATCTCTGAGGGATTGGACGAGCCCAGAGCCTTGTGTCTGGATGCAGAAAGGGGGTATGTGAATAAAAGGCCTAACTGTTGCGATTTAATTGATGGATGTCATCTTTGAATGCTTTTCCCACTTTTATAATATGAATTCTTGTCAGAGTCACTCCCTAGTCAGACCTGGGATTGAGGGTGGTTGGGGGTGGCCACCTTCATTTGGTGCTATGAAAAAAATGTCGCATTGCAACCAGGAGAAAGGAGGCCCTTGAACACACTAAATAACAGCTTCCTCTGCTTCATGGAGAGGTTAAATAGGGGATCACCTGTACAGATTATTATATTGCTCAGGTTAAAAAAAGGCCAACATTTATTGAGCTTTCTCTGGGAGTTGCTCTAAATATAACTAATGACAGTTTCATTGTTTCATTGAATAACTAACGATGCAGGAATTTTTGATTGCCATCCCAGGTACATGTGGTGGACCGATTGGGGAAAGGTGCCAAAAATAGAGAGAGCCTTTTTGGATGGAAGCAACAGAGAGGCCATTATCGACAAGGATTTGGGCTGGCCCAATGGTATCACAGTCGATTATAAGGAGAATAAGATTTACTGGTGTGACGCTCAACGGGACAAGATAGAAGTGGCCAACATGGACGGCACGGGACGGAGGGTTCTAGTCAAGGATAATCTACCTCATTTATTCGGATTTAGTATGCTAGGTAAATACTTACCTTCTAAAGGAAATTATTTGTTAAAAAGCAAACTTTATTAAAAGTGTTTAAATCTTAAGCATATTTATAATCAAGTTTCATTTGATATTTTTATGCCCTTAGTCGCAGTGTCCGTCAGTCCATCCGGACATTCGGACGTACAATCGTGTCCTGTTAATAACTCTGACAATAATGGTCGGATTTTCAAATAACTTGACACAATTGCTCACCACAACAAGACGACGTGTCCCGCACAAAATCCAGGTTTGTGCCTCCAAGATCAAGGTCACACTTAGAGGTCAAATGTCAAAATGAAGTGCTTTAGTGTCTGGTTAATAACTCGACATTCATGTACAGATTTTCAAATAAATTGGCACAAGTGCTCACCACAACAAGACTACATGTCGCGCGCAAAATCCAAAATCTGTGGCTCCAAGGTCAAGGTCACACTTAGAGGTCAAAGGTCACTTTGGGGGCATTTGCCACAAACGGTGACATTTCTTGTTTAGCCTATTTAATTGTTGACGTGTTATTAACCCATATCATTTTTAGCAATACTGTACACTGGCCAGCAGGGCTTACATGATAGCTCATCCATCTGTGTCCTCCATTAGCAGCAGTTTCTCTAAAACCAGTAGGTCAATTTTACTAATTGGAACGAAATTTGATTGTGTATATATCATCAAGGGACGTGTGCCACTTTAAACAGAAATGTAAATAAAAACATAACAATATTAAACACTGTGACTTATTTGCAGGCGACTATATATACTGGACAGACTGGCAGAGAAGGTCAATAGAGCGGGTCAACAAGAACACTGGCGGCAATAGGACACTGATTATAGAACAGTTGCCAGATCTCATGGGCCTCAAAGCTGTCAATGTGAAAAAGGCTGAAGGTAAATACCAAATATTGAAGACATATAAGCCACAACATTTTTTGTCAGAAACATGACTGTCATTATCATCATCAGCAGTAGCAGCATTATCATCATCATCACCATCATCGTCATATTCATCATCATAAATTTAACCAGCACCATCATCACCATCATCATAAAATTCACCAGCACCTTCATCACCATCATCATAAAATTCACCAGCACCATCATCACCATCATCATAAAATTCACCAGCACCATCATCACCATCATCATAAAATTCACCAGCACCTTCATCAGCATCATCATAAATTTAACCAGCACCATCAGCACCATCATCATAAAATTCACCAGCACCATCATCACCATCATCATAAAATTCACCAGCACCATCATCACCATCATCATAAAATTCACCAGCACCATCATCACCATCATCATAAAATTCACCAGCACCTTCATCACCATCATCATAAAATTCACTAGCACCATCATCATCATCATAATCACCATCATTATTACCAATTGGCGCCAATAAATTATTAGGGTCTGTGTTAGCTCAAAGCCTTTATGTCATTCACACCATCGTTGTCACCACCGCCACTGACGTCATAATTGTTATCATCATTACTATTGTCGTCATTATCATCATCATCATCATCATCATCATCATTATCATCGTCATTATCATTTACACTTTTCATTAGCTTTGATTCTAGTTTTCATGCACTGGTTTCAACAGTATTCTTAGCTACTTCAAAAACTTTTAAAAAATTAAAAGACTTCCAAAATATATTTTAATTTTGGAAAGAAACTCTTCATTCGCCATTAAAGATGCGACTTTTCTTGTTTCTTCATATATGAAACCACCATGTCGAAAGTCAGCTTGATGGTTTAGCTTAAATCACCTTAATAGAATGATAAGCTTCAACTTATTGAACGTAAATATTATATGAAGATTCTAATCACCTGATTTACTAGTTACTTATTTGTCTGGGCTTTTAAGTTATCTTTGAGCATTACTGTGTCGTAAGCTTGATTTGACACCATATTTGATGAAGTATGACCACATTTGAGTGTGATTTTTCAGCTCTGTTAATTCATTTAATTGGTAAAGCTAATTATCACTAGAGTATAGGTGACATCTGGTTTTTGAAAGCTTGATCACACTCAGTTTTCTTCTTTACTGCTTTAAATTGCTTAAACTTGGTTCATTCATCTCCTATTGTGTAGATAAGGTAATATTTATAAGTGTCTATTGAAAATGTTATTGTCACTTAAATGTTGAACTTCGAGGATTTGTGACTTGTTCATATCTTGTTTACATTTGCACATAAATTCTCATAAATTGTCTACATAATTTATGATGTTGTTTTGCTCGTAAAATTTTGTTTCAGTTCCCTTGTTAAATATGTGTATTGTATCACCTGTGAGGGGATTGTGGGTGGTTGGAGAGGTGGCATAGAGTGTTTGGAGGGTTTGGGGATGGTAAGGGGTAGACAGTGAGGTGAGGGTGGTGGGTGATGGAGATCTGGGGCAGACACATTGAAGGGAGAGTGTGGGAGGGGGAGATAGTGGGGAGAGAGTTTGGGGGGGGGGGGGGGGGAAGAAGTGATGGATGATAAGAGAGTGAAGGTGTGGATGATGGGAATTGATGATGTCAAGTAAGGGCTGTAGGGTGCAGTGGGATAGTAAGCTGCACTGTCAAATGTCCATCACATTTTACAGTGTGGTACAGATCGGCTCACATTTGTTGGTTTTGAATATTTCTTACTAAACTCCGTCTTTAACTTTTACTCTTTAACCATCACTAGGTGATACGCAATTTATGTGGGGAACATACATGTCCGGAAGAAACTATTACAATGTTTTGTATAAAAGTACAATGGCTCATTGAGACTGAAGTGTTATGGAAATGTTTTCACAATTTGCATAAGTGTGTATCGGATTTGGTTTTCCTGACCATTAACATGTTGTTATGTGGTTAACCCTATCGCAAGCAGGGACATTTCCATGTTAATTAGCTGCAATTTTATTTCATGAATGTATGCACGGATATTTCAAATGATTTGTCAGCATTTACATGAAGGAACGAGTTCATGAGTCATGATACTCCTGCTACGGAATACTGACGACACAATCATGTGTTTTTTGTAAAGTCATCATCAGTACTTTTTGACCAGTAAACAATTAAAGACTTGCAAAATATCAACTTCATTATTAACAGCATCATCATAATTTACATCAGTAACCTCATTTTCACCCCTATCAAGTTTTATCCTCATCATAATCTTAAGCAACATCATCATCATAATAATATTTCATCAACGTCATTATCTTGTCATCATAAACATCATCTCATCCATCATATTCATCATCATCATCTTTGTCATCATCATCATCATCAACAAAAACATCATCACCAGCATCATCAGCATCATCAACAACAATTTCATCATCATCATTATCGTCATCCATCATATTCATCATCATCATCTTCATCACCATTATCATCATCATCATATTTATGCTTATCAACATCATCACCATCATTATCTTCATCATCACTATCATTATCATCACTATCATCACCATCTTCATCATCATCATCAACATGTTCATCAACATAGTCTACATCTAACTCCTCATCGACATCACCCCTGTTGAGCAAAATGAAAATACTTCATTGGGTCAGTCACATTTTTGTTTTCATGCTGGGACGTCGGTGCGCGAGTGATGGGACGTCGGTGCGCGAGTGATAAACTTGAAATCACTTGCCTCACACTGCTGTGGATCTGAGCCCTCATGGGACCAGGAATCTTTATATGAGGAAGCTATCCAGCTGGCTTGCGGAATGTCGGTGGTTATACCCAGGTGCCTGGTTGCGCACGCAAATTGCCCAGAGGTCTTTCTCCACCAAGCTGGAAAGTCCTTAGCTGTTGGTGCAACTATAAAATCCAGTTCAGTTCAATTCAATTATTTTAATTACAAAATAAATTAGATTCAACATGTTATCATTCTCATTGCTTGCAGGAACAAATGCATGCGCCATCAACAATGGCTGGTGTAGCCACTTGTGCCTGTACACCCCCAATGGAGCCCAGTGTGCCTGCCCCATCGGGCTGGAACTGATCAGTAAGGGCAAAACATGCATCGTTCCCGAGGCCTTCCTCCTGTTCACGAGAGGGAAAGACATAAAGCGGATGTCATTGTCGACGACCCACAGAGTTGTGCCCATACCGCTAAGGGACGTTGAAAAAGCTCAGGGGATAGGCTTTGATATTGGTGATAATAGAATCTACTGGACTGATGGGTCATTGCAGGTTAGCAATACAACACCTTTATAAAAGATAAGTGGCCATGGGCTAGTCTTAAGCTTCTGCAGTGTTTTTCACTACATGGCTATTATCCATTACCAATTTTACAATATCGAGACCTTTTCTTGAAACATGACCACTATGTTTCTTGGGTAGTACCCTTTTACTTTTTTAAACCAAGATGGCCACTGTTATTTAAAATAGACAAACATAAATAACATCTCCAAAATAATTGAGATGATTGTAGTTAATTTTACATGCATGTTCCTTTTGTGGAGCTTTGTAAAGTTTGTGTTACCCTGTCATCTGATTTTCAAAATTGTGTATGCATACGGTAGTGCCAATGTGCTCAGAGTTATATGTAGAAATAAAAAAAAAAAATACAAACTTCTAGTCTAACGAACGTCTGTATTCATTAAGGGCTATTCATGGGACCCCAGGAAGGCACTTTTAAAATAGAACACCCACCTACAGATGCAAAATTAAGTTTCTGAAAATAGGGTTGGGTATTAAATTGCGTTCCTGGGGTCCCAGGTATGTTTGAATATAATAATAGCCTTATGTGATTTTAAGTTTATTCTTTTAAATTCCTTGTGTATGTATTTTGTTTGTAAGATGCAAAATAGTCTGACTTGATAAAAAGCATATTAACTGAATTTTACATCTATGATGACAGAGTATCAGTCGAGCATTCATGAATGGCAGTGCCATGGAGAAGATTATCGAGTTTGGCATCGAATATTCCGAGGGCATGGCCGTGGACTGGGTGGCTCATAATATCTACTGGGTCGACTCGGGATCCAAACGTATAGAAGTAGCCCGGCTCGATGGTTCATCCAGGAGGGTCCTCGTCTGGCAAAATCTTAGTCATCCAAAGGCTTTAGCTTTAGATCCGCCTAATGGGTATGTAATTGTTTTCATTTTGAATTGTTAAGCAGTTCTCCCTATTGTTTGTTTATTAATTTAACGTGTAACTGATGGTATTTAATTTTTGATGCCCCCCAAAGAGAAGCATATAGTAATCGCACCGTCTGTTCATCCTTCCGTCTGAAACAATCATGTCTCAGCCATAACTTTTAGAGATCTGAAGGGATTTCCATGAAACTTCACACAAATGTTAACCACAATGGAAAAAGGAGTGCAAGAATTGGGTCGGTACCTCAAAGGTCAAGGTCATACTTGAAGGTCAAAGGTCAAATGAGTGAACATTTGTGGGGTCAGTTGTCTCTTTATTGGTGACATGTCTTGTTTAAGCTGGACTACTGAAAGCAAACATTAGTACTCTCCCATTAATCGACTTTGGCCTTCCAGCTGGTTAACGTTTGTATGTAAACTTGCATTTCAACAACTACAGTGGAAATGTTATGAAAACTTCACAGACATGTTTACATTAAAAGGATAACTGGATTTAATAAGGTCTCGTAACTCAGAATTTTATTCAAAAATTATTTCCCGGTAGCTTGGCCAAAATTTAATGATGTTGCATGTACATGTAAGCACGTGAGATTGAGTTACAATTACGTGAACCTTCACAGAAATAAAGTTTCATAACTCTGGCTTGTATTCTTTCAAAATTGTTTCACATTGGATTTTACCAAAGAATCCACTTTATTGTATAATGTCAGTTTTTTAATTTAAACTGATTTCAGATAGTCAGATATGCTGTCCTTTCAATAGCTCTTGTTTTAATAACAATAAATTCTGGATCTTTAAATACAATTTTCTATAAAATGGCACTTTTAAATGTTTCTTTTTGTATGTAACCTGTTGGTTTATTATGCTCATACTCTTTTTTTATGTCCCCGAAGGGTGGCATATAGTAGTCGCACCGTCCGTCAGCCAGTCAGTCCGTCCATCCGTCAGTCAGTACGTCAGTTAGTCTGACTAGTCTGGATTTCAAATAACTTGTTACAAGTGCTCACCACAACAAGACAACGCGCACAAAATCCAGGCCCATGGCGTCAAGGTCACACTTAGAGTTCAAAGGTCAAAAACACTTTGTGGGCATTTGACATTTCTCTTTTTTTTCCAGTTTTTAAACTCCCCGAAATGCTTGCTAGGTGTGGACTGTTCTTTTCTATTCTATTCTATATCTTTTCCTTGCTGGGAATGCAATGTTATTTTCTCTATTCCTGACATAATTATCTTCTCCAGGTACATGTATTGGACTGACTGGTCCCAGCCGCCCAAGTTGGAGCGGGCGTGGCTGGATGGCTCTAATCGTCAGGTGATTGTGGAAGGGGAAGACTTTGGGCGAGTGTATGGTCTCACCATAGACTATAAAGGGAAACGACTCTACTGGACCGATATTGACAACAAGTTGATAGAATCGTCAGACTTAAATGGTAAATATGGAATAGTGAAAAAATAACTTCATTTGATTACTTATTTGTTTAGATTAAATTCAGTTTTAAGATCAAACATGTTCAGCTAAAGGCATTTCCTAAATTGACTTTAAACATGCCCCATCGGGCTGGAACTGATCAGTAAAATTGACCTTAAAGTGACCACCAGGATTAATTTAAGCATTTTACACCCTCTGTTGAAACATAAATAATGCAACTTTCATTCTTTATTAAAAGAATATTTCCGTCATTAATCTTTTTAAACTATCAATAATCACTTTATAAAACACCTTAATCAATGTTTCAATCCAGGAGAGAATCGTACAAAGATTGTCACACAGGAGATTGAGAATCCGATGGCCTTGACCCAATATCAGGACTACCTGTATTGGACGGACTGGGAGCAGAAGACAATCCAGAAGGCCAACAAAACAACCGGAAACAACCGCACCATGGTACAGGACATGGTGGACAATGTGATGGACATTGTGGTGTTTCATCACTCTAGACAAGCAGGTTAGATAATCAGTGATGAAAAATGTAAATGTTAGTTTGGCAGAGTTGTGTCTCTTGTAATATCTGAACAATTTAATAGTGTGATAGGTGAGGTTTTATAGTTAAGGTTTTGTCTGGTTTATGAGCATGCAGATGTTGACCAGGACTAGTGTTTCCAATAAAAATTAAACATTTAACAATTAACCATTAAACATTTCATAACCCAAACTAACTGAAAAACGTTAAAATTGTAAATGTATGAGTTCTACCTTTTCTATTATATTTATTTATTAGTAATTATTTCCCATTGATTATTAAAGAATATACCAAGTTTTTATGGCTGTTATGGTCTTGATATGCAGGGGAAAAAGAGCACCCGGGAAAAATTGGGTGTATCTTTTTGAGCAGGGATCAGATATACACTGTCCTACATAGACACTCATGATCAAGAGCCGAGAAAATATTAAGGAAAACTGATTCCTTGTTTACATTTAAACTATTATGATGTCACAACTTTATCCTGTCCTAGGTACAAATGGATGTACGGGTAACAATGGAGGATGTTCCCACCTATGCCTTGCTACCCCGGACAAGCAGTCCACCAATGAGACTCGTAAATGTGCATGCCCAACACACTACACCATCAACTCCGACAATAGAACATGTGCAGGTAATATCAGCTTTCATGTATTTTTTAATGAGGTCTTCTCACCGGAAAAAAAAAGGAGTTGACAAGATGTTTAAGATGTTCATGTAATTAACATGACACCAGTACTTATATATCTTGCATACCGGATAAGGTTATCCACATTTTACATGGGTGATGGAAAGCCTTTTCTTGCAAACTTGACAAGGAAATCCGTTAGTTTACCGGGGCTAGATATTTCCATTTTACCCTCGGGTCGAGATAATAGTCACGCACGCACCAACATCCGGTATGCAGGAAAACTTGCAAAAAGTTAGTGGCTGGCGGTGTCGACGCACAACATGTCTCTGATTTGCAAGAAAAATAATCTACAATGGGTATTCGGTTCGGAATTCCAACCATATCTTAATTCACCGGATACCCATGAAAGATTCTTATAATCTTACACATAGGGGACAATATTAAAAGGTTGAGCGCTGATATAAACAATGACAGTTGCATGATGTCCTTGTGTAAATAACCATGCAAAATGTTAGTTGTCGGCGACAATAAATGATACGCAAGAAAAAGATTCAATCATGGGTATCCGGTTCAGACAGGGAAAATCCAACCCTCGGTATAATTGTTTTAATCCGAACCTTGGCAGGGCCTCAATAAAACAATTATTCATCGGGTTGGAATTCCCGTGAAAGATGTTATAATCGACCCCCTATGGTTGATGTCTGAGTATATTGACAATAGATTATAATACAGTTGCACATAATATTGTTTGTTGGAGATATAGTATTGGTTTGATTGGTTAAAATGGAAAAATGATTGCTAATTTAATTAATTATACCAAGTTTCGTATTTTATCTTGGTAATCTTTTTACCTGAATTAGAGTGATTTAATGTAATGATGATGTATGGTTGAGTATCAGAGTTGTTCGTATTGTAATTGATGGTGTCTGTTTCAGAGCCCAAGTCCTTCCTATTGTATGGTGTATATTTCAGAGCCCATGTCCTTCCTATTGTAATTGGTGGTGTATATTTCAGAGCCCAAGTCATTCCTATTGTATGGTGTATATTTCAGAGCCCATGTCCTTCCTATTGTAATTGATGGTGTATAATTCAGAGCCCAAGTCGTTCCTATTGTAAGTGATGGTGTATATTTCAGAGCCTAAGTCGTTCCTATTGTAATTGATGGTGTATATTTCAGAGCCCAAGTCGTTCCTATTGTATGGTGTATATTTCAGAGCCTGTCCTTCCTATTGTAATTGATGGTGTATAATTCGGAGCCCAAGTCGTTCCAATTGTAATTGATGGTGTATATTTCAGAGCCCAAGTCATTCCTATTGTATGGTGTATATTTCAGAGCCCATGTCCTTCCTATTGTAATTGATGTTGTTTATTTCAGAGCCCAAGTCGTTCCTATTGTAATTGATGGTGTATATTTCAGAGCCCAAGTAGTTCCTATTGTATGGTGTATATTTCAGAGCCCATGTCCTTCCTATTGTAATTGATGGTGTATAATTCGGAGCCCAAGTCGTTCCTATTGTAATTGATGGTTTATATTTCAGATCCCAAGTCATTCCTATTGTATGGTGTATATTTCAGAGCCCATGTCCTTCCTATTGTAATTGATGGTGTATATTTCAGAGCCCAAGTCGTTCCTATTTAATTGATGGTGTATATTTCAGAGCCCAAGTCCTTCCCATTGTAATTGATGGTGTATATTTCAGAGCCCAAGTCGTTCCTATTGTAATTGATGGTGTATATTTCAGAGCCCAAGTCCTTCCCATTGTAATTGATGGTGTATAGTTCAGAGCCCAAGTCGTTTCTATTGTAATTGATGGTGTATATTTGAGAGCCCAAGTCATTCCTATTGAGGGTGTATATTCAGAGCCCAATTCCATCCCATTGTAATTGATGGTGTATATTTCAGAGCCCAAGTCCTTCCCATTGTAATTGATGGTGTATAGTTCAGAGCCCAAGTCGTTTCAATTGTAATTGGTGGTGTATTTCCGAGCCCAAGTCGTTCCCATTGTAATTGTCACAGATGGTGTATATATCAAAGCCAAAGTCCTTCCTGTTGTAATTGATGGTGTATATTTCAGAGCCTATGCCCTTCCTATTGTAATTGATGGTGTATATTTCAGAGCCCAAGTCGTTCCTATTGTAATTGATGGTGTATATTTCAGAGCCCATGTCCTTCCTATTGTAATTGATGGTGTATATTTCAGAGCCCAAGTCATTCCTATTGTAATTGATGGTGTATATTTCAGAGGCCAGATCCTTCCTATTGTAATTGATGGTGTATATTTTAGAGTCCAGGTCCTTCCTATTGTAATTGATGGTGTATATTTCAGAGCCCAGGTCCTTCCTATTGTAATTGATGGTGTATATTTCAGAGCCCAGGTCCTTCCTTTTGTAATTGATGGTGTATATTTCAGAGCCCAAGTCCTTCCTATTGTTCAGTCAGAAGACAGAGATCAGTCGTTTGGTTGTGGATGAGAACGACATTGATGGCTCGCCAGATGTTGTTCTGCCCATCAAGGGGCTCAAGAACCTCTTGGCCATTGACTTTGACCCCATCCAGGGCTACATCTACTGGATTAATAATGGCAAATCAAAGTCCATCAAACGAGGAAAAGTGGATGGCACAGAGGTATACAATTTCAAATATTGTTAATGGTAAAGTAAATTTTACATTGTCACATATTTGAGATATAATTGTTATTATAAATAACGCAATAAAGCCTATATATAAACATTATTTTATTCCAAAATAAATAATTGAACTGTTTGGCATGGCATGCAGAATGTTGTGTTTCCTTTCACCAAATACCACTATGGCCAGTACAAGGATTACGCATAAGGTTGAAACTTTTCTGACATTTATTTTTAAAAACGAAAAAATGTTGTTTGTTGCATGGCCAGCTGCACAGAAAAATAACTCATGTTAAATGGCTGCGTACCATATTAAACAGGGGAATGGATTATACAATCAAAGCAATTCGATAATTTGTGATGTGCGTCTGTAACTAGATCATTTTGCCTTAAATCTATTGTTGTTTTGATCATTTGTACTTACCTTGTTTTCTAACTCTTTCCAGATCAAGGTTGTTGTCAATGGAAACGGAGCTGAGATCAAACCGTACGACCTCGTGATCGACCCCTACTCGCACACAATCTTCTGGTCATGCTCCCAGAATAATGTGATCAACTTCACGAGGATTGACATGAAGGCGGGTGGGGTAGTTGTGGAAGGGAATAATCAGAAACCGCGCTACCTGGCCATCAATCCCCACGCAGGGTATGGTGTTTGTTTCTCTTCCTTATTGTAGAAATGTATAGTACTCGACTCTTATTGGTGAGCTTATACAACTTTATGAACAGTTTTGCATAGAGCACCAAACATTGGATATACAGTGTAATGAAGTTAAGACATCTCAACATGAAGGTTTACCACCACTAATTACATGTAAACCTCAGAGGTGTAGTCGAATGTAGTTCCTATAATATGCTTTAAATACATTTTGTGAGCAATGAAAACAATCAATGAAAACAGCTGTACCCTTGACCTGTTTAGTAAACAAACAAGAACATTCTTACATGTCTTTGACCCCACCTTTTCTGGTGATTTTTCAAGTGGAAAACTAGTTTTCTGTAGGAACATTACACTGCTGCATTATCCATAATTGAGTTGAATTTGCAGCAAATATGTGACACTTTAACATTGGTGTCTATGGGGAAAATTATTAGTGGTTTCATACCTTAACATAATATCGCGATCATTTTGAAAACGCTTCAGCAGGCAGAGGTATAACTTGTTTAAGTTAATTTTAGTAGTTACAGTTTTGAGTGATTTTTCAAAATAAAATTCATTTTCACTTATTTTAAAATCTGTGTTCTATCAAAACCAGATTTTTTCAAGTTTTGAAATCATTACGATGGTACATGTTACATAACAAAATTGGTAATTAATTGAATCTAGGACAGTCCTACCTAATGATGACATCATTATTCAATTAGTATGATGCCATCGTGGGGCAGTAGGTAGTGCGGTGGATTTTAATCGGAGGCCCCGGGTTCAATCCGCCGTGGTGCCACTGAGTTTCGTAGGTGTGTTCTTGGCAAGACACTTTCCCTTAGCCGCATCCGTCGGATGGGTACGTAAACTGGATGGTCCCAAGTATCGGTCTAACCTATACTGTGTTGATGAGCCGTTAAACAACATTCAATTCAATTCATTATTCAGTTAGTTGGCCAACTTGTCTGTTGAAAGGATTTATTGCTTACTGCTGCAACTAGTTCTATTAAGGTGAAATTATTTTTTTCGAAAGTATCCTAAAGTTATTTTGCCAAAAGAAAGAATGAACTCTTACTCTGTGTCATAGGGAAATTATTTTGTTCTTGAAAATAACTTTTCAGATATTTCAAGAATAAACGAGTTTCATCCTGACTGTTTAATCAAAACTATGAAATCTATATATAAATTGTTTATATAAAATCTGTCATGTTTGCAGACACTTGTACTGGACGAACAACATAAATCCACCAACCATTCAACGTTCTCTTCTTGACGGCACAGAATCCCTGTCTCTATTCAGCTCTGGCATCGCGAAGCCGGGACCAATCACTGTTGATCCCGCAGCCAACATGTTATTCTGGGCGGATTTGGAGCAAAAGATCATTGAATGCAGTGATTTATCGGGTGGAAATAGACGTATATTGTTGCCAGGAAAACAAAATGATCAAATACAGACGATTCTTGGAATCGCTGTCTTCGGTGAATATCTGTATTGGGTGGACAAAGAGAAGAAGTTAATTGGGAGAATTCATAAGAAAACGGGTAGAAATATGACCTTTGTGCAAGGTCGTGTTCCAAATTTGAGTGACATTCATACAGCAATTTTCCTGAATCCAGACGAGGTTCAAAAACATCCATGTGCTAAAAATAATGGAAACTGTTCCCATATTTGTATTGCCAAGGCTAATCAGTCTGCACAGTGTTCATGCCCAAATAATTTGGTTCTGAAACCTGACGAGCGAACTTGTGCCGAAAAGACGACATGTTCACCAGAGCATTTTACCTGTAAGACAGGATCTAAGGAGTGTATTCCAATAGACTGGAGATGCGACGGCTCGGCGGAATGTAGTGATCGCTCTGACGAGGAAAATTGTCCGATATGTACTGAATCCGAATTTCAGTGTAAGGATGGAACGTGCATTAAGGAAGAGTTGGTGTGTGATGGTAAACCAAACTGTGCTGACGAAGGAGACGAGGAAGCTTGTTGTCCAATTTCCACGCAGATAAAGTGCTTGAAAAACAATGAGTGTTATGACAAGAAAAGCCGATGTGATGGTAAAATAGACTGCATGGACGAGTCTGACGAACACGCTTGTCCGGATACCGTCAGCGAAACTACAGCTCAGTCTCTCTCGGCCCATTACACTGTCGCGATTGTTGTGGGTGTTTTTTCAATTATCGTTGTGTTTGCTATAGTGTTTGCATGCCGGAGAAAGTCTCCGGACCCTCAGTTTGATGATCGAGATATGATCATTTTGACTAAACCATTAAACCCATTAGAAACTCCACCCAACACCCTTGGTGCTCGAAGTAAAAAACATGAACGCAAACCAGCGACAGCGTCGACTGTTTTGTCGATAGGTTCAGATAGTGCTATGGCTTACGATCGAAATCACGTGACCGGTGCTTCATCAAGCAGCTCTGCTGTCACTACTCAGTATCCCAAAGAAACTTTAAATCCCCCACCGAGTCCAGTAACAGATCGATCTGTGTGTGCCGGGGAGTTCTTTGATTACACAACAAACAGTCCGTCTACAATACGTTCATTTAAAAAGCATAGGAGACGACATGTACCTCCTCCTCCAACTACGCCTTGCAGCACGGATGTTTGCGAAGACAGTGAGCCATATTTTCCTAATAAAAAATATTATAACAATTCTGTGCTCGAACTGAACTATGATTCTGACCCCTACCCTCCCCCACCCACTCCTAGAAGCCACTATTTTTCCGACGAGATGATCAGCTGTCCAGACTCGCCGACAACAGAAAGAAGTTACTTCAATCCGTATCCGCCTCCGCCATCACCAGTCGCCACCTCGGAATGTTAATCGTCGTTGGACGTCGTCAGTTTTCATCTTTTAACTCATTTGCACTCAAATTGTTCTTATTTGTAGTTTGCGCATTACCGCGAATGTTAAAGCCCATAAACTAGTTCAAAATATGATTAGGTCTGAGGACGGTTTGTGTTATTTGTTTGTAGATGGAGTAATCAAACTTACGTCCGATTTTAAGTGAACCTTTAAGTCAATCTTTGAGCTACATAAGAGTCCAGGGCTAGAATTTATCTTAATGTACATCTTACGTCCTTTTTTAATGTAAATAAAAAAACATACTTTAAAAACAAAATCAGTTTTTTTCTGACAATTTTTAACAAACCGTCCATATTATTTGATTGTTTGTTATTAATACTTTACGTACAAGTAACCTAAAGTAGATTAAATCAATGATTTAGATTCGCAGAAGTTGTTTGACTTGTAAAAAAATGCTGCTGAAACGGAGGCATGCTTTCTGATAAATAACCTTGAATAATTTGAGCCCTGGAGTCGTGTTGTGAGCTTATGGGTTTGAATGTGTTAAATTGGAGGATTCCTACATTTAGTGCACTTGGAGGGTGGCTTAGCTTGGCTTACAAGCTTTTAAGCTGTGTTAATATAATACATACTCCTGCCATGTTAGTATTATGGGTAAATTATATGTATATATAGTTGTGTGTACCCTGACAAGTTGCTGATAAATATCAGAAAGTAGTTCCTGCTAATCAGGGGGTTTTACCCAGAGCTAATGTATTCATACATCGGTGAGTAGTCTATACTTTCAGACAGGAACTATTAACCTTACATATACATACATTATACACGCAATTTACCCACGAGACTGACATGTACAAGATCTGCTCAGTTGGCTCCGTGATAAACATGTCGTGATTGGTGTTTGCTGCAAGAGATATGCAATAAGTTACATATCACCTTCGTATCAATGATTTCATTGGCAGGAAGCTTACTATAAGTATAGACATGATAGAGGAGTATTGAGTTTTATTAGATGATAATAATGAACAACTAAATATGAGATGTTAAAGATAGGATAAGTGTGGAGTGAGATATATATATTATAGATCTGATGGTCCCTTAAAGGGACACATGGCAATCTTGATTTCTTTAAAACACGCAGCTTCCCATTAGTTGACTATTAATTGCTAAAATTATTCAAAGAGATTGTTTACATCTACTTACAGTTGATTATATTGCATCAATAAATATTTAAACATTTGATAGAATAACGAAGTCACATTGAAAAGTAAAAAAAAACAACATTACATGCAAGCAAGTTTAAATACTGAAAAGGTGATTCCTCTTTGAAACATTACGTGGTCCAGTCTTAATGACATTAAGCGATGGGAAAGCTTTATATATTAGCAGGATTTTATATTGGAAATTTTGAAAATAAAACACATTTAACATTTTTTTTACTGAAAATATGCGATAACCTGTTTAAAATTACCTATTAAATGTTTTAATTTTAGAATATGCAAACTTATTAGGCCGAAATTGGGGTTTTAATTCGTACCCCAGTCAACCCCGTTTTCGCTTCTTGGAGAGGTGGGTTGGATGGGGTATGAAAGTTAATACTCGGACCACCTAATGACAAGTCAAAATGATATTGGGTTAATAAATCAAGATGCTAATTCTAATGCTTGATTAAAACTTCAAGAGCGTCTCCGTGGCTGGGATAGTAAAGACGCTGCGTCTAAAACGTTATCGCCTCCTCTCACTGCTGCGGGTTTGAACCCCACTGGGAGCTCGACTTGTCAAGCTGGAATGCGTCGATTCTTATGGATGGCGGGAGGTATATATTCGAACAAACAAACAAATTTCAAGATTGCTGTGTGTCCCTTTAATTATGTGGACTGGTGTTATTCAATATTTGTTCTCCATAAGGTGTTACAAGTATTTTCTGTTTTCAGTTCCTTATTGTATAATGTGTTCCAAAAGTTTGATACAAATATTATAAGATTTATTTTTAATGTGTTTCAAATGTTTTTGTTTTCAAAAACATGAAAAAAAAGAGAAGTACATTGACTTTGATACACTCTTAATCAAAAGTATTAGCACAAATATGAAATCTGCTTGAAAAATGGAACAATGTTTGTAGTCCGTCTGCCAGAAATTATTATACTATCTGAATGCATGAATTCTTGGAAAGGATGTAAAGAGCTGTTTCAAATCATTGTTTTCAAATTTGGAACAAAAATGATTCCCATTTAATGTACAATGCCAGTATTTGTTGAATATAATTTCAAAAAATTTCATTTGTACATATTTTCATACATATGCATCATGATAGAATCTAGGGCAATATTTTTGTTAGTAATGCATTATTTACGCTCAATGATCGTATATGATAACCTGCGTTGCATTTTGTATTTTAATACAACATTTTTTATGCTATATACAAATTCGAGTTATAATTTACCTTTCAAGGTTTCTTTTCTTTCTTTTTTTTACCAGGAATGGGTCAGAATCGAACAAATACTGTTTTTTATTTGCTAATAAGATCAAATTATGGTTTTATGACCAGTAAATAGCCAAGGGCATAACTGCCTATACGTATTTTCGTATAATCTTTTTCGGCAGAAATAAAAAAGAAATATTTGTGGATAAAAAGAAAGAGCTGGGTTGCACCATATTAAACCATTGCCCCCAGAACCCCTATATCAGTTTACGCCTTTGGCGGTCAATTATTACTTTCGTGCATATTTTTATAAAAGCCTGGTTACACCCTTCATAAGATTACAGATTTTCTAACGAGCATTTTGTAGAAATTAACACGTGCAGAATAGTTGCAACTATTACTCAAAGCATACAGATAGATCGGAATAAGCGCCAAATAAGTTCATATTATTTGCTCGACTATTTGAAAATTAAGAGAGAAAAATGCAGTCATCATTTGCCAATTTAAGAAACATCCCAGTTGCTTTTCTATTAAGTTCTACTTGACCTCTACTTGACCAGACTTCATGAAACTTTGTATACATTTTTATATTGAGATGTAACACCTGTTGACTTCAGAGTCGGTATGTCAAAAGTCAAGGTCAGAAAGTCAGTTCAAGGTAAAAAAGTCAAAAGTCAAGGTCACAGGGAAAAATGAAAAAATAAAACCTTATCTTGAAATTGTTTAAATGTACCTAGACTGAACCAATTTTAAGTGTGTAAACATGTTTTATATTTGGATTGGTTATACACCTATTGAAATCGAGCCCCCGTAGGTCAAAAGTCAAGGTCACAGTGAACTAAACTTTTTCTTGACCATGGTGTTGGCATAATACCTGAGGTTTTACATCACCTATGTTTATGTTTCACCAGATGCCCATTCATTTTGGGCTGGTAGGATAAAGTTCCAAGTCGATCTCTGCTTGACATTGACCTTGCAAATGGTATTTGAAATTCTCATTGCTATTCAGTTTACAAGGTCAAAGTCAAGGTCACAATGAACTTTAAAAAAAATAACACCATGTTAGCAAAATACCTTAGTTATACCTGGGCTTATCTTCATGAAACTTACTCTTTTATTTTCCTTAATAGTTAACGTTTACCATGTCCCCACTTCTTCTTACCGGATAATCGTCGAAAACATTCGAAATAATCGAGCTAGGTTGGCCTGTGACAGCTCTTGTTTTTAGTTTTGCAGTTCAGCCAGTTAGTAATATTTGACTTAATTATAATTGATAATTGCATGTAAATTGCCTGATTCAGTGATTATTCGTCACTTACTGTTTAATGCTACCTCATCAGTGCCCATGTAAATTTACTTTGTGTGATTTAATTTACATCCATCATTTATGTTATGACACCATCAGGCCATCCTTTAAAAAGTGTTGGTTTGCTGTGCTCTGACCTTCTCACTAAAAAATCCGATGCCCAACTGTTTGTTGAGCATTTAGGGGACTGCAAATCGCACCAGTATCGGGTATATATATATTGTTAATTTTATTATTTTATTATAAATCTATCTAAACTGAAAACATACCATTAATGAGACACATTACCGGTAAAACAGATTGTGTATATAATACAGATAGGACACCATGTTTTGTAATGCTTTCACCACTGTAAGAGGACTCCGTAAAATAAAAAAAAGAAAGTAAAAAGGTACCTTACCTACCCACTTTAAACAGTGAGTCGGAGCACAGCAAACCAACAATTTTAAAGGATGACCTTATAATGTGTTTCTCAATCATTTACAGTGTCACGCTGTTATAATATGTTTCTTACAGTAATGTGTTTCTTACAGTAATAATACTTTAATTAATGCTATTTTTCTCTAATTATGATATGACATTTATAATGTGTTTCTCTGTAATAGTTACATACCGTATTTACAAAACAAAAAGCAAATATTGTCTTGTTAACAAAGTAACCAAAGTAACATAATGCACCATTTATTACGTATAAGCAAAAGATATGCTAATCATAATATTATTGTTTAAGCGTTACAGAGAATGCAACAAACTGTATGTAAAAATATTTATACAATCATTTTTAATGTTAACTCTGTCCCATTAGCGCTATTACTACATGTTAGCTTGTTTTTCTTTAAGATAATCAATAAAAAACACATACACACCAAATCTTTTGAATGCATCTTAAAGCAAACCTATTGGTTGTTACGCAGAAACATATTACTGTTGTGTCATACTGGTCTTAATGTTGAACACTGTTGTGTTCGAAAAGAAATGAAAATTAAGTATCTATATATGATACGAAAATTGTTGTGTATTTAGTACTGTATTTAGTACTGTATTTAGTACTGTATTAGCTTCATGATATTCATGAATCATGATAGAGTGGTTGTAAAAGTGTTTGTTGATCATTTTGTTGCTGTGGTCATTTTGTTGCTGTGGTCATTTTGTATGTTTGTTAACGAGGTTATTTGTGATAAGTATTTGTCTGAAAAGTCATATATAAAGAGTTCAACCTACATTTTCAACCAATCAAAAGGCAGTTATAACTTTGCTTTATGAGTTTCTCACGAGAATACTATGAGTTAGTCATGAGAATATTCTGGCTAACTCATGAGAAAATTATGAGTTACTCATGAGAAGGAACAAGTCACTCATGAGAAGATTGTGAGTCACTCATGGGAGGAACAAGTCACTCATGAGAAGATTGTGAGTCACTCATGAGAAGGAACAAGTCACTCATGAGAAGATTATGAGTCACTCATGAGAAGGAACAAGTCTCTCATGAGAAATTATGAATTACCCATGATAAGATTAAGGGTAAAGGGTACCCATGAGACGATTAAGGGTAAAGGGTTACATAATTTATTCAAGAATTGTATTATTAAGTTTCAATTTCAGGGCAATAAATCAGTTTTTTGTGCATGGATATATTACCATTGACCATCTCCTTAATAGAAATCTCGTAGAAATATCGACAATAGTAGAAATATTGTGACTAAAATATATCAGCATTTTTTTGAGAGGTGTTGAAAATGTAGGTTTTACCCTTAGTTGGTTAGTTAGGTAAACAAAATCCCTTTTAGCTAATCAAACTGCTAATTTGCGAAGCTATGAGGGTCAGATTTTGATAATGAAGTCATCATAAAACATCTAAAGTTCAAATTGAAAATATTCAGAGAACAATATTTGGCCAGTTCTTGCATTTATTATTTGTGAGGGATATCATTATTGCCTTTTGCCAAAAATTAACTTAGTTCTTGTGTTGTGAGATTCAAGTAGCAGTTGTTCAGCCTGTAGTACATGGCTAAATATGTATATGGTATCATAGGTAGTGGATTTGGGAGTTGTGAACATGTGCTTGTTATTTTATGAATTATATAAAATTGTGTGTAACTTTATTTAATACATGATGAAGTGCTGTTGCAAATCCTCTTTTATTTCGGCATTGCCCCCTTCAGTGGTTGTGCTCTTGATTTAGCCGGTCATCTAAAAAAAAGAAGATATTTGTCTGAGTAATTTCTACACAAAATGTATATTTTAATTAAAATAATTATATTTAAAAATAGATGTTTTATTTCTTAAAGAAAAGAATGTGTTTTTTTGGTGTTTTTTTTTTCTTTTTCAGTTAGTGGAATTATTATTATATAAGTATGTGTTGTTGTTATTTAACCTTTAACCAATTGTTATAATCATATAATGATTATTGGCTGTTTCATTATGACGAGTACTTCATTTTAAAGCTGATTTTATTTTATGTTATTTTAGTTTATGATCAGTTTATAGGTGTTAGCAATATTTCAGGCTTTGTGAGAGTGATATGATATCAAACTGTTTAGTTTTAATACATGCACACCAATCGTACAACTCAGTCAATTCCGGCTAGGTTCGGAATCAAACCTTGCATGTATTTTCGATGGATGTTGAAAATCTAAACATTTTGACTGCCAATTGGAATCTGCTAGGATCTCGGGTGCCTCCATGTTGGTTTGATGTAACAAATATGGATTTCTTGGAGATACATTTGAGATATGATTCCACGGACTTGACCGAGATGTTGAGAATGACATGTACATGTGTATCCAAAAGGCAGTTAGGTAAATGTATATAGGGCCAAGTTTAGTTACTTTTTAATTACTGGTTATGTTCTTACCTAGATTTTTGCAGTTCTGCATGTTAGAAGGTTCTAGGCCTATTCTCCATATTTTATCTTGATGTAAATGGCGGATGAGCCTGGCATGTTCATTCCAGTTAGACGCCATATAACCTTTCTTTTGTTGGTGCGCCATAAACCCCAAATTCAATTCAATTACAATTGGTGAGTTGCATGAATACGATTTAGGAGCCAGTAGTTGTGTTACATATAATGCTGCCAATGTGTGCTTGATATTCAAGCATACAGTTTGTTTCCAGTAAACGCAAACCATAAATAGATCCTGAGGAATTTGGTTTTCACAAGTTACAGTCTATCAATGAAGTCCATGTAGATCATATATTAGGCTACATCAGGTCACGTAAGTGTAGACAATATATTAGGCTACATCAGGTCATGGAAGTGTAGACTATATATTAGGCTAAATCAGGTCATGGAAGTGTAGACTATATATTAGGCTACATCAGGTCATGAAAGTGTAGACCACATATTAGACTACACCAGGTCATGTAAAAGTAATCCATTAGTTGTGCAGGGCATAATGTTTCTTGTGTAAAACAAACAAGCCCAGAGTTAAATATTATCAAGGTCCATATAAAACGTTGATTGTTATACTGGACGCTATGTTGAGTCCTGTTCAAGGGCCTTGATTCAGATCAGTTTTGCAAGTGATGGGAATGCATTGTTAGACCGCTTCACTTTTTGGGGGAATTGAACTTACCATTTTTAAAGAATTATAAAAAATATTTTTTCTATGTGATAAAGCTTTCTTTGGGGAAGAGAAAATAAATATGATCGTTAATCAATATTAATGTTTAACGTGACGATATGCAGTCTCAATTCTATAGAACCAGTCTAAAATGGCAATCGAACTTGGAAATAAAGGGGTCACTAATGCAGTATCTGAAAACGTTCACGTCTCACACTACAACTAATTTTCCAAAGAGTCCCATTGTAATGTTTTTGTTTGTTGCATAGATATAAACGAAATTTACAACATGTATTTATGCTCAGATTCTTCATTGATTCAATATCTGCAATTTAAAACGCAATTTACAAATATTTACCAGGTTGAAAATGTTCAAATTTCATGTTTGCGTGGCCACTCCTATCAAAATTTAGTTTAATAATATGATAAAAATACATCCCCCTGATGAATAGATCCTTGATGTGTAAAATGAGGCAGAATTAACTAGAAATCTTATATCAACATGAAATTTTCTGTGATCTCTTCCTAAAATGCTGTAGATTTAGAACCTGGAAGGATAAATCAATGTATGCAATGGAAAGTCCTGTAGAAAATAGAAACTGTTTTTTTTATCTACCTTTTCATCTGGTAGATAATAGTGTTGCGAGTCCTGACGTCTAGTAAGAACATCAAACTCCTACTGATTACATAGCTTGAACTGTAGGTTTATTATTCGTAGGTTCAGTTGCATGTCATTTGTTTGTCGGTATGTCTGCTGTGATGTGAACGAATCATCTGTTAAGTATACATCATAAAAACTTTATATAGATAGATATATATATGTATATATTGTACATTGTATCACTCACCATTAAAGTGCTATTAAGATTTTTATATGTACTTCTACAAACATTTTGAAAGTATAATAAACCAAGGCATCTTATGATGCAATTGCATGCAGTGTTAAGTCAGTTTATTGTAACCATTTTAAATCAAGATGGTGGATGGAATAAAGATGTTAAACCGTGTTATATAGGTAACATTATGAGCCAAACGGCGGTTGGTGCTTGCAGGGCTCTGTATGACGATTGGTCCTATTGTTTGGGGCGCTTGTTTCAGCCAAAGGTTTTTCTGCAGTAACTCGAGCAATTTAAATAATACGTACATCAGTCATATATCATTAGAACTAGCATTTTTAGTGGTAAATAAAACTACTTTACTTTTGAAAATCAGTTGAGAAATAAATATTTTACAGCCAAAATTATTTTTTGATGGGGCTTTTCCTATGTAAATTCCTTGTTGGTGGGACAGCAGAAAATTACAAAATGTCAAATAACTTCAGTAAAACTTGATATTTTGTTATAAAACTTTCAGGGTGTCTTAATGTAGTAATATCCAACAATTTAAAACTATTTTTGAATAAAAACCCTAAATAAATATATTTTTCGAATTTTTCATGCAGCAGAATTTTGCATTGAAAATGACCCATCAAAATCAACTTTGGCACATGAAATTTTTATTTCTCAACCGATTTTGAAAAGTAAGGTATTTTTATTTACCACTAAAAATGTCTGTTCCACTGATATATAACTTATATAGGTAGTAGATTAATTTTATTTTAAAAGTCCTAAAAACCTTTGGCTGAAACAAGCGCCCCAAACAATAGGTGCTTGTTGGCAGATATTTGAAAGTTTCTATTTCATATTCTCAAAAGAAATCTAAACAGAAGCAAAAGAAGAACATTTCCAGTTTAATATTGAAACTTGGGATAAATCCTTTATTACTATTTGCACACTCTCCTCACCCCAAGCACACCGAATTACTTTAAAAACTCAACACTTCAATATTGAAGGATCCTGATATTACCGAGCATTAAAACGTCCAGTTTCACGCTTTCAAAATCATCGAACCGTGAAGGCCGTCTGCTACGTTTTGCCATAGATACAAGATACGAGAAGATTTATTTTAAGTCGGTTTTCACAAACAAATTGTAACATTAAGCTCAATGAGCTATTTTCCGACAAAACATAAAAACATATAATATAGCAGCTAAAACAGAAAAAGCATGGGGTTAAAATTATATATATATTCTATGATACTTAAAACATACAATTTGGGCTCTCATAATATTATTAGTATCACAATTAGCCCAGGTAAAAAACATGATTAGACAGAGATAAACACATTCAAAGACAGGATTTACATTTAAGCACATTTTTAGCACATTTAAGCATACACACATTTAAAATAATTATTCTAAGCACACATGCATAATACATAGAAAATGTCAACAAATAGAGCATAAGTACATATACAGTGTTACATCTAGCATACGACTGCCACCTTAATTAAACTAGAACATTTACTAAAAATAATCCTTTAAAACAATTTACAACCATAACAAAAGCACGTTTAAAACACTTTATAAAGTATGTTAACAATATGTTAGGTATTAAGAATATGAAAAATATGAAAAAATAAGCATGCAACCACGTAAGCAATACATACATAAAAGCTTAATGAGACACTAAATAAAATTAAACGGGATATATTAAGACATAATCATGCAGACACATCAACACAAATTAAATAAAAAAAATCACAAAAACACAAAGAGCAAGCAAATAAGCACATAATTTATCCCACGGTAGGCCAACATACAAGCTAGACCACCATGAGACAAAATCAAAGCTTGTTCTACTCGAAAATTTAGACTTAAGAAACAAACACAATATTAAAATACATCAAAACAAGGTGAACACAGACAGTCCATTCAAATGTCTAGCCAACAACAAGTTCGTGCCTCTGTTCATATAATAATTACTTAATCTGTTCATATAATAATTACTTAAAAAGATCATTGTAACAAAGAGGTCACCCCACACAGACAGCGCAACCTTATAGTCGAGTGTTTCTATTGGCCATAATTGTCTAGAACAAAGTCAAGTGAGTATAAAACTATATATATATAACACCATGAACAGTGGATGAAAATCATAATGACCGTGATGACAGGCAAGCACAATGCACATGTGACATGTTATAGAATAGCATGTGAACAGTTGTTTAAAACACATGATGAACAAGTGACATTATGTTTTAAAGGTACACCAGATATTTAGTATGTTATTTTAATTTATCACACATGGTATCCCTGAATCGGTGAAAATATAAAAAAAATAATCAAGAAAATAAACGCCAACGAGCAGCAGAAACTCGATATTTTTTTTAACAAATACACGCCATTGCTACAACTGAAAGTGTATAGTAAGACTTGTTCACGTAGTTTATCTGTTATACAGTCTTAGTTAATTTCCAGAGTGAATCAAACATGACGGTGGTACTTTAATTTGTGACCCTGAATAGTCTTTTATTTACAAGTTCTCTTATATCACGACCTCTACATGTCTATTCTGTACAGACAGGGATCCCTTTGTTATCAACATATAACATTTTAACATTTGTTTGCTGTTTTGTTTAGTTTAGTTTAAACTTATTTATTTTACATCGATTGTAACGAAAGCTCTATGAACTTATTTGAATCACTCTCGATGTCTTCCTGGGTAGAACCAGTACTAAGCAATGCAGATAAAGTGTCTTGCTCAGGGACACAACGCATATGGCAATGACGGGAATCGAACCCACGACTTTTGGATCATGGGTCCAACGCTCTACCACTAGACCACAGCGCTCCACTGTTTTGTTTGTCTAACTTCTTCAGAATCACGTTTATTTTAAAACTCCGGTGTACGGACAATTGCGCTTAAAGTTGCAGTGAAAAATAAAACAACTGTACGGCGTATTGATTAACTGTACGGCGTATTGTTAAACTGTATTTATTTGATTTTTAATGTATATGTAAACTTGGTTTTATGAGCTTCCATTTTCTTAATTTTCTGAATCTTCTGTGACAAATAAAACTCATAAATCTGGAAGACTATGAATGATGGTCGATTCCACATTCAGAGCCGATTACAAAATAGAACGCCGATTCCATAACGGTGACCGATTTATTTATTATTTTCCATATCGAGGGCCTATTATCAATAACATTAAATAGAGTTCAATATTATCTTTCTTTTTGAAATACGATACTATTTTCTAAAGAGAGTGTTGAGCATTATCAAAACTTTTATACATTATTCAATAAGACACAAAAGTACTAGAAGCTCTTAAACATTCGTATTGTGGGAAATAAATCCCGAAGGATTCATTACTTATGTACTCAGTAAAAAAAAATAGGAACTCTCTGCAAAAAGTGTAATTCGATGTTTACATCGAGGAATGTTGTTTTTTCTTCTGTCGATGACGTTTTAGTGTTTATTAGTCACGGCCTGTTCTAACATGTAATCAGGACAAACATATGTTCATCCCGACTTTGTGTTTCTCTTTATTTTAAAATAATTCCCATGTCAATGTCAGACTCGTATTACGTTCCGCACCAGGCAGATACCATTACATGTATGTTCTTTTTTTCTTTTCTTTTTTACATAATATATGTGTATATATAATTGTGATGAACCGTTATGAGTATAAGTAAACCTAAATGACGGCCCTTAAATGAAATAGCAAATGTGGTAACTTAACACATGTGATGCAGGTGCATTAACAATTAATAACATATAATGTGGGGACAGAAGCGGTGGTCTCTTAAAGCAGGTGTCTCTTAATACAGATGGTTTGTCTGTATTTTCATTTACAATAAAATAAAGGAACACACGGCAATCTTGAATTTTGTTTAAAACTCGCGGCGTCCCGTTAGCTTTTTTAAATAACTTTCATTTTTTTCTATCATTAATATTAATTATAAGAATAGTACACAGCAAGTTGTTTTTGCATATTATCAATTGTTGATTATTTTGTATAACTAATATACTTAAACCTATGGTAGAATACGAATAACAAAGAAAACTCAAAAGTTTATTCAGTACTTATATATATGCAAGCAGTTTTTAAGTCAAAATTATACCTGATTAATAAATCGAGATGCTTAATTTTAATTAAGAAATATTAATTATGTACCTGTGTCAATATGGACATATGATTGCTGCTGGAGATTTCAACGGTAGCTACGTTAACAATGCTAATGTTAATCAACAGAAGTCGACGTTATTTACTTCCTTTGTTAATAGAAACTTTCTTGTCCCGGTTAACCGAGAAGCGATATGGCCCTGCGTTTTCTTATGTACCTAAAGAGACTATGCTAGACTATATCCTCACCGATCCTATATTGTTTCGCGACGTAATAGAATGTGAAATTATTCGAGAAGGTAATATGACGAATACATCAGATCATTTGCCTATCGTAATGACCGTTAACATGTATGTCACCGAAGAAATTAATCAGGACAATAACACAAACAAATATCAATCAATTGCATGGCATAAAGCAACTGCGAACGACTTACACTCGTACCAATCACTATTAGAACCTCTACTAGAAAAACTTACTCACGAACATATACAATCAACTACAGAAATCGACCAATATAATGCAAAATTGACTACGTATCTACTATCAAGCTCATATAGCACTATCCCTTGCACAAAGTTCAACCCATACACCAAACCGTTTTGGAATCAGGACGTTAAAAATGCACACAAATCAGAGCGAGAAAAAAGGCGAGAATGGGTTAAAGCGGGTCGCCCGCGAGGCAATGAACACTTAACATATTCTCAATATAAAGAAGCAAAACGGCTATTTCGCAACGCTCAGCTAAACGCTTCTGGCAATTACATGTCCAAAGTTTTCGAAGACATTGACAATGCTGCAGGCATGGACAACAAACTTTTCTGGAGACTTATAAATCGAAAAAAAAAGAAACAACCCACACGGTGTTCAGAAATTATATATAATGATAAAGTCCACTCATCTCCCATTAATATTGCAAATGCTTTCGCATCTTTCTATGAAGACATATATACACCTAAAGACTGCGATAACTTTGACACTATGTTTAAAGAAACGGTAGAATCTGAGTTTAGAGACATATTAAAGAATCCATACTCCGGTAATGCCTACCTTGATATAACCGAGTTTGAAACAGCTCAAATCAATAAAATAAGACGGACGCTTTATAATAAGCGCAATAAAAGTGGAGGTATCGACCACTTAAGAAATGAACACATAATCAAAGTAGGACCAACTATTACCGCAGCCCTTAAACTTCTATTTGATAAAATAGTAGAATACCAATACATACCTCTAGCCTGGAAAAATGCCCTAATCATACCAATATTCAAGGGCAAAGGCAAAGACAAGACCGACCCTAAAAACTACAGGCCCGTATCGCTTCTCCCCATACTCAATAATTTATTCGAAAAGTGTGTACTGGAGAAAATAGAGACATTTTTTAAAAAGTCAAGGATTACATTTCCAAATCCCCAACAGCATGCTTGCCAAAAAGGACTGAGCTGTATAACAGCATCATTTTCATTTCAGGAATGCGTATTATATAACATCGAATTGCAGAACAAAGTTTTCTCTGCCTTTTTAGATGTTATGGCCGCCTATGACACGGTCTGGCATAACGGTCTGTTTACAAAACTGTTCCGTATTGGAATAAGAGGTAAATTATTGCTCACATTGATACATGCATACAGAGATATTTCTGGAATCGTCTTCATCAACCATCAAAAGTCAAACGTGCTCAATATCAAACAAGGCACCAGACAAGGCGGCGTAATATCGAGTTTATACTTTATTTTATTCATAAACGACCTGTTAAATGACCTTGAAAAGTCGGGTTTTGGAGCCAAAATCGGTTCAATAAATTGCGGAAATCCGACGCTGGCAGACGATATTGTGTGTATGGCATTAAGCCCTACAGCTCTCCAGTCAATGCTGGACATTGTATACGAATACAGTTGCAAGTGGCGCTTCAGATTCAACCCTGAAAAAAGTCAAATTCTTATAATGTACAAACGAATACACTTTAAAGCAAAATGTGACTTCAACTGGTTTCTAGGTAGAGATTAAGTTCAAGTTGTAACCTCTACTACACACCTAGGCATAATACAAGATGCAAAACTCAACTGCACCTCTACATTAAAAAACACGTGTAAAAAGAGTCTCAATAAATTTTATGCAATGTCAAGCTTCGGTGTTAGACCAAGAGGCCTTAACCCTATCACATCGATTAGTTTGTATAAGAAAATGATAGTTCCGTCACTTTTATACGGGAGCGAACTATGGTATAACCTAAAAAATAGAGATGTTACCGAGTTAAACAGAACGCAACATATGATCATTAAAAATGTCCAAGGCTTCCGAAAGCAAACACGGTCTGACATGTGTGAATCGCTAGTTGGCCAATTCAGAATTATGTGCGAAGTAGATAAAAGGAAATTATCGTTCCTACATACCTTAACTAGTCTACCTCAGTCGCGACTTTGTAAGAAAATGTTCCTGAGAAGACTATACTTATTCCTATGTACCAACAACCCTAACCAGCTAGGGTTTATACCAGATATATACACTGTTCTCAACAGATACAACTTGCTGCAACATCTCAATACCAGTCCTAGTGCCTGTACTTTTTTACCACCTAAATATACATGGAAACGAATCTTCAAACTATCAATAAGCGTATACGAAAACGCACACTTAAGACAAAGGATGGCAATAGATAACGATTTTGCTCGTTTTAAACTATTGCACAATTCTTATAATAATGCCATAGTATGGTCACTGCCCCAAAACGCCAGTGAATTAGATCTATGCAACTTCATTGCAAACGTCATGGTTACCAAACCATACGATATTCCCCACGTGTGTCCCGAATGTGAATCAATATACACTGATCCCAATAGTCATGCCATAGCTTCATGCTTATGCACAGACTCATTAAGAGCGGATTTTCTTAACAGCCCGGATGATAATAACGTACATCTCCGTACAAATACAGATGACGAGGATTTTATTCAAATACTCTTAGGGCGCGAGATGCCAAAAGAGCTGACCGAAGGTAATAGACAATCCCTCATTCGATCCTTTAAATTTATTAAAAAGGCTATAAATACTTGTCAAACCGGACATTAACAGTTTTATCAAACCAGAACTTCCATAAAGTGTTTAGAGTACACGCTTTTCAATGAATCTACCAATTGACGGTTTAGATTTTTCACAATTTTCCCGAGTTATCATTATCTTCATATACCATATCATATCAGGTTAGATATAGATGTACCTGACAGCATATGTTTATAAATCACATACTATTGTGTAATGTGATTCTCCCTCTTATATATAACCCTTTTATTCTCGTTCCTTTCATTGCTATTGTATAAATGTAATCTGTATTAATCTTGTATGTATTATGTATATGTAATCTCATTCACTGAGGAAATAAAGAATTGAATTGAACTGAATTGAATTGAAGTCAAAATTATACCTGATTAATAAATCGAGATGCTTAATTTTAATTAAGAAATATTAATTATGTACCTGTGTTTTATCGGTGAATAAAATACAGTTAGGAGTTCGGATGCGTAGTAATTAAATCACGAGTGCGTTAGCACGAGCGATTAATTACTCGCATTCGAACGACGTTACAGGTACGTATTTGTTATTTCGATTCCAACACAACATTAGTGTTTGCCCTACTTTTTCCTCCAATCTGACGGTGAGGAATTTTAAAAAAATGGCGAACTTATTCATGTAAATTTCTAACGATCACCAATTTTAACCATTTAATCATTAAGTAATCGCTTACTAAATGGCACGCGCTTGTTTGGACACAAGGAGGCGGATTTAGTAGAAGCGCGAACGTGTTAACGGCGTGGTTTCGTAGAAGCGCTGGGAAAAAGTAGGGCAAACACTAAGTCAGTTAAGTCATTTAACAATTAAGAAACCCCGGTCAGTCGCTGCGCTCCTTCCCTTAGGGTTTCTTAATTGTTAAAATTTCACTTCATAGCCTCTAACTAATACATAACCCCATTGTTTACGCTATTGTTCTCGCAAGTCAAGGTAATGAGGCTGCCATGTTTACAGGCTGTTCCATTGGGCGCCCCGTATGCAAAGTTCTGCGTTTCAATACACTAGTAGTCACGTGACAAACAATTAAGTAATTGCTTACGTCATATAGCTTGCGCTGTATGACGTCAAACGTTCCCAGCTTGTACAAGATGCTTATTAATGTTATTTATCACGCAGATATGCTCTTGTTTGCCTAATAAAGGGATGACCTAATACATTTTGCTTTATTAGTCACTGACCAATAGAGCAAATCGATGCGGAATTCCTCGTCGTTTATTGTACGTAACGTTATTTGACGTCATGCACGTAACGTTGCCTGACTTCATAAAACAAAATACAGAAAATGTGGATAATTTGCATGATAAATAGAATATTATGTCAGTGCCTTTTACTATCAAGTTTACTATCAAGTCATGAAAACCTCGCCTAATAAACTAGATAGTAAAAGGCACTGACATAATATTCTCTATACGTACTGATGCATATGATGGGTTTATATCGGGGGGAGGGGGAGTGGGTGGTGCAAGGTTTGGGAGCATGGCAAATATGAACGACTGCCTCTCTCTCTCTCTCTCTATATATATATATATACTGTGTTTTATGTTGCACATCTCAGGAACAAGACTTGGGGCGGTGCTGGGTTGACGTGGGTGGTTCGGTGTGGTTGGGGTCCATCAACAAAACAATTCTCTAGGCCCGTTTTTACAGAGGTGCCAGGATTAGAGATTCCCTCAGAATTGCCCTTCTTGGGCTGCACCTGGTTTGCGATTAAAGTTAAATGTGTCATATGTAATTGATTGTAAATGCCCCCTGGCAGAATAACAAAAGCTTTATATATGTCACTATACTGATTGAGTCTTTGTGTTAAAAATCCACTCACCACCGTGCACGAGCATAAGCCATCTACGGACAGTTGAGTCGAATTTAGTCGATTAATTCGGCCGTTTTGCTTTTTAATCGTTCTAATCTTCAAGGTACGTATAGGCCGAGAAAATTCACAAGTCAGTCGGATGTCTGATTTAGAAATGGACGGATGTATAGATGTAGTAAGTCTCTTTACCGTATTCCATTTAATTCAACCTCATGAGCACACTGCAGTGTTTTATTATTGTTATCTAAGTATTCGGGGAAAAATGCATTGTTTTATTGCATTTGGATCGTTACCTTACATTTCGATTCATTCATTTAGGCGCAAGATACCTTAGGTTCTGTCACTCATGTTTAGCTCGAATATTCAGCAGCATTGATTTCTATGGAACGCCAAAGATGTCTTTCTAGGAGCATTGCATTGATTTATTGTGGGTAAGTTATTATATTATGTACACATTTTATAATATGATCTGGCGTATGTATTAGCTCTACTATTCGAAGAATAAGACAGCTTATGTACTCACTCCGGCGTCGGCGTCGGTGTCGACGTCAGTGTTGGCGTCAGTGTCGGTGTCCCAGTCGTGTTTACAGTTTGTTTTTGTTTCTCGTTGTGTTTACATGTCTATTTTTTACATTTTGTGTCCTAGCTAAAGCAGATTTGCCATGAGCTTTCTTATAGTAGTATCTTAAGGGCTGCATAAGTAATTTTGGTCCCTATAATCCAGGGGCTCTCATGAAACCCAACGTTTTAAAATTTGCAATTCCCTTATCTCTTATATTGCTTATACTAGTTCAATCAAATTTAGATACTGGTTTCTGTAGAGTATTATCTAAAGGATTACATAATTAATGTCATCTTTTTGGCTCCCATAGAACCCAAACTGTGATGGCCAAGAAAATGTACAGTAAAGGTAGATCAAGAGTTGCGTGTAAGCTGTTGAATATATCTATTCATTGTGTACTAGAATGTCCACTTTATCGGGATTTCAGAGAGGTGTATATTAAAACGTTTTATTGGAAAATACTAAAGATACATAATCGTGGGAGTGGAATAACACCATTCTATATTTTCGATATACCACTAGTTATATAAGTATGCAAATGAGCCTAGTATGCGCTGTCAAAAAAAATCGATAATGACTATGATCCAATTCCCACAGTTTATGTCGGTTTCGCGTGTTAAAGCGACAGGCAAAATGCAATAAAAGTCGATATGTGAGTTATGTAATAAATAGAATCTAACATTCGTTCTCATTCATTATTGAATTTATTAAACTCGTTAGCAAAAATGATATAATGCTCGGCAAGAGCCTTGCATTATATCGTTTTTCCAACTCGTTTAATAAATTCAATAATGAATGAGTATTCATGTAAGATCCTTAATTTATAGAAATGTTGCAATCAAAAAATGTTAAAATTGTTAGAAATCTCACCATTTTTATTTTTAAAAGCATTCAAAGAAGAAACGAAACTTTCTATATAACATAGGAGAATTGCACCTCTGATCTCCGATTTGGTAACAAGTCCTAATATTAGTGTTAATACCCGCACGCTATGATTGTCTAATCGTTCCGTACTTTCTACACGCCAACTTTTACAACTTAACATATGTCGACACCTCAGACAGCGTCCCGCATTTTCAACACTTAGACACCTAAGTCAATGTCCCGCACTTTCAACAAGTCCACACATTCAACAACGTCCCGCACATTTCAGGGTGTAAACATGCAACCAATAGGTACTACCGCAAACGCAAATGGGTACATTAGAGTGTAAATGCTAACTAAACAACACTATAGATCACAAACAGCGATTCGAACTACCTTAGTTTTAAGAAGACACATCAATCTTGAATAAAAAAAAAGATCGCCTAGGCCATTAATCCAACATTACGTGCAAGCATATAATGCACTAATTATTAATAAAGATTTAAAAAAAACACGCGATGCCGCGAGTCTCTTTTACACTATAATTGTGCTGTCTATGTTACACTGACAGTGATGAATGCATAAAAGATACCTTTATCCAAAGTTGGCTATCTGATATAGAAAGAACGTCAAATACTAACATATATAAACTGTTTAAAACAGAATTTAAACAAAGTAAATATATACAATTACTACCCACTTATTTATGTAAAAAACTAATGGCATTTCGAACCAGAAATCACCAGTTACCCATTGAAACTGGAAGATGGAGAGGTATACCTTCACATCAAAGGCAATGTAACCAATGTAATGACATAGGAGATGAGTTTCACTATCTTTTAGTATGCCCTCAGTTCATTGATCAAAGAAAAAAGTACATTAAACCATTCTATTATAACCGCCCAAATATCTTAAAATTTACAGCATTATTATCGCAAGAAAGTTATTCTGAAATGAGAAAACTAAGTTTATTCGTGGATAAAATTATGAAAATCATAAAGGTTCAATAGCAAAATGCATTATAAAACCACTAAAATTTAAACTCGTTTGTGTTTAATTGTTATTTTGTTTAAATCCACGCAATTTAAACTATTTAAAGTTAATTGCACGACCAAACGCACTACTACTTTTCGTTTCGGTAATACGGCGTTCCATTGGTCGACAATTGACAATATTAGCGAAATCACAAATCAAAACATGCTCTACATTTCGTTTCGGTAGGGCTGCAGAATTTGTTGCCGTTAAAACTGTAAATGTACTCATTGCTTTGTATTGTTGTTGTTTATTGTTTTTCCTTCTCTGTTTGTTTTTCCTGCACAAGAGTGCTTGCGCGCGAGTGCGAGCGTTAGTATGCTTACTTGCCTGTGTGTATATGTATCCTGGTTGGAGCATAGTTGTTTGTACTCGTTTAATGTTTAAAAACCTGTGTATAAACACTTGGTAGAACAAATGAAATACATTGTTAAATGACAGTAATTTTCCTTATAATATGCATGATAGATAAGCGACATGGATATTTTTAAACGTGCGCAAATCCCGTCAAAGGATACACAAACATTGTTAAATAGAAAATAAATAAACTCACGTTTAAAGGCTGAATATAGGTAATCCTTATAAAATCCGTTATTTGTATGAATAATAATAATATAAAAAAAATCAATCCAGTAAAATAAAAACAACTCACGAAATTACACACGTGTGTTTAAATCCACCATTATGATAAATAATAGTCCGAAGATACATAATGAATCTTTTTAAATTAGATACCACGAAAAGCGCGCTGCACGGGATTTGCGGACACTGTGTTACGCCCACTGGTCGATAAATCTATTTAACTATTATTTACTTTTAAAGAGTACTGAATTATTTCGGCTCAATTAATATTACTTTATTGAATACATATTTAGCTGATGTAGAGTTTCTGTTACAATCTGAAAATAATAATATGTATATGTTCATACATAACATATATATTGAGTAATTACTTTAACATGTTAGATTAGTATATATAGACAGGAATATCATATCATGTCAGCCACCACCTATACCATTGTTTTCAAATATATTAGTATAAGTATTATCGTTATTATTATTATTATTATTATTATTATTAATAATAACTGCAATGTGTAAGTAGTATACTTATACATTGAATAGACCATCTACCCACTTCATTGCTAGATAGTTTGTATATATATATAGTCGTTTTCTGATGTATACATGTTTTTGTTTTTCCAATGTGATAACTTGTCGCCATTCATATGTAAATGTATTTTGTAACATGTTGCTTATGCTGTTCATATATGTGAACCTAAGTGAAATAAAGAAGTTAAAGTTGAAGTTGAAGTTGGATGCATACAAGCTGTACTTTGTATGTCGGAATCGAAGAAACACTGCACTTAAGCAAAATGTCTATTTAAAACTTATTATATATTTGAATATGTTTACATGCAACGTCCAGTTTAATATGTTCACACATTTATCAAGTCGGGTTACCCTTGAATGATATTCATAGCCGCATCCAGTCCTTATAAACGTTTGGTTCGTATCAAACGATGCATAATTATGTTGGAGGAACGGTCATGGCTGTGGGAGATATATAAACGGTTGAATGTTATTTTACATAATTTTCTACGCATTTTTGGCTATATAAAACGGTCGATTTTAGTGGTGGTCTGCCTCATACCAACCACCTTTCCCTGAGCAGAACCAGTACTGTATACCTTCCACATCCGTAAGAATCGACATGTTCTCACTTAACAAGTCGAGCTCCCAGTGGTATTCGAACCCGCATGGTGAAAGGCGATCAGGTTTCAAACGCAGCGTTTTTACCATCACGGCCACAAAGACATTAGAGATATAAAGAATACCGGTATATAGAACGTTTGTAGTCGGGGAGACGTTTTACAGCCACCACACAGCATTACACAAACGCTAGTGTAAATGTCAGTAAAGACTTAAAAGAGGCTATAATGGAAACATCAAACATAAACAAAAGAGAACAGCAGTAGACACGGTTTTATTGAATCTGCTCATGAGAGGTAATGTACGATGCAACTCCTCTCACGCTCCTACCACTGGCTTAAGTGATATTTTACTTTAGAGCAACAAAGATTGGGCATGACCGGTAAGTAATAACGCTACTGATTAGTGATTGAAGTCGTTAAAGAACACATGTGTTGTTGTGAAACATTTCATATGTATATCATTCTGACTTACGGGAGAGATTTAACTATAATGCTTTTAAAATTCCGAGAAGTTGTTCTTACTGTTGTCAAGCATATAAACACGAGAAAGAAAGATAAATTCAATTTTGAGTATTTCTCTGTATAACTGCATTTAAAATTAAATAGTTTCCAAGTTTGGTTAAAGTTTTCATATAACTATTGAATGTGTACAAAAGTGGTCGTTGAAACTTCAAAGAGCCATCCAGCAGCCATTTTCTATTTTCCAATTATCTTTGCATTAAGAACTATTATACATGCATATATAAATCAATGGTAAAATATAGTGATCAAGAAAATAGTAATCACTAATTGAACACTTGAAGACAGCTCTTTAGGTCTGCTTTAAGCTAGCCAAGTGAAGATACGCGCTATCGGATAGTTATAAGGTCCGCGTTACGTGCGCTTCAAGACACCTGATATAGACTATTAAGAAGAAATTCTTATGTAACATGTCTATTTCTAGACTTGTCTTTAAGAACGAGTTGCAAATATAAAAGTAATAACGTCGATGATGCTTAAATGGAACACCACCCTAATTTCCCATGTAGAAGAGCATCACTGGTCCGCATAATTAGTTATTTTTTTAAAAAGCTGCCGTACTTAACAACTGTACTTTTTCGCCGATTTTGAATTTAGAGAGATCAACTGGTGCGCCTGTTTTCGTTATTGCCAGAGCATGATACGAATAGCAACGACAATGATGTACAATATTCAATGATGCCCGTTAGTGGTATGCATCATGAGAAAAACTCTGCTCAAACATGAAGCTATATTGTTTTTCTTTGTTTCCCTGTGTCCCCAATATGTCATGATGAGTGCTGTAAATGCGATTTTCCTTATATTGCAATATCATTTATTACGTGTCCTAAATTTGAACCTCGGAGTAGGGTATGTATTATTACCATGTCATACATTTATCTAACGTCAAGGTCTGATATACATTTAAGGACAGTTTGGTGAAATTGTCTAGGGTTTGACACCAACATTTCGGTTACGTAACTAGCTCCGAAATGTCGTTTTGCTGTTTTATATATCTAGGATATTCCTTTTCCATTTTAACTGGCAGCTTATATTACCCAACTTATTTGTTTAGCAATGGGGTCCAATTATATGCATTAAGAAAGGGATACGGGTATTGAGTCATAGTGATGACATTTTAAATAAAATCTATATTTTAGTTGCCATTATTAATTGACAAATATACAAAGTTAACATCTACCTTCATGGCTGATATTTGTTTTAAGATTCCAGTTATCCGTACCACGTGATATATAACACTATATACTATAAGTTACATTTTTAATAGTAATCTTATTCAGCTGCCGAATTCTTATATGGGTTTTGTGTGTGTTTATGGTTAATAGACTGTGAATCATGTAGTTGACGATAAGCAAGCATTACAACTTCAATTCCTAGTGAACTCGTCTAAACAACTTGAATATTTTTTGCAATGTTCAAAGGTTACCGTTTTACTTGCTGAAATAACGTTTTCGTAGATGAGTCTACTGATGTGTAGCTTGCGATAATTATGACATGTATATTACCAACAAAACGTTCGTTAATCTCTGTAGCGCAATTGGTTGAGGCGTCGTGTTCGTGGCGGGGAAGTGAGGGTTCAAGCATGCTGATATACTTTTCCTTTTTTTTTTTTTTAAATTTTCATTATTATTTATTTGTATGGTGTTTAACGTCATGTCCAATACATGTAAGGTTATATATGACGGTCGATGTTTTGTGGTGGAAGCAGACCACCCCACATTTCCTGGGTAGTACCAGTACGTACTGTAAACCTTCCGCCATCCGTAAATATCGACACTTCCTCACTTACAAGTCGAGCTCCCAGCGGGATTCGAACCGCAGCGGCGAGAGGCGAAGGTTTGCAACGCAACATCGTTAACCAGTCGGCCACGGAGACTGCATCATTTTTTTCATTAATATGGTTTTCATTATTGTAAGGTAGCAATGAACAATTCATTTACATTTTTCACTTTAATAACGCAATCTTATAATTACACAAGGTAGCAGTGAACAGTTTATATTATGTTGTAATGCACACGCTAACGCACACTATCCCTTACATGTGAACAATTGTATTTCTGTGCTGATGTGTACTTCTAGCACGTCGTGTTACAAGGGTGAATTGTAATCAATATGTAAGGCATCTGAACAGATAGAAGCGAGGTCGCCCACATTGATTCTAAATGTTTGGTAGGAATAACTGATGGTAAAAAACTGGAAAAAAAACGGTCGTGGCGTGTTTATGTCTCTGTGACAACTTTTTTTTAATACGTTTTTAACAACCGTGACTTGATCTATTATTATGTTAATTTTTTGTCTCTCGGCAGCTATTTTACGCTTGCGTAAAACCATGCATGTTTCATATTTTGTATACTTTTTTGTCAAAGCCACGATAGGCAATATTTCCCGTGGTGTGTTTAAACATTAGGCGATTGTAATTACTTTTTACTTTGCAACACAGTTTTTATAGACATCTCACATAGACAGAACTTGATGAAAGCTGTAGACCAGTACTGAAAGACACACCTTTAGTTAGCTAACAGTCTTCACGGAAACTCTTAACTAGCGGCTAAAGAGTGCTCTTTAAGGCGCTAATCATTAAAACACTTTAAACACCACTAAATTATAGCTCTTCGAGCTACCTCGATACGAATGTATCTCTTGTGGATGGATCTATGAAGTTATAACGTTTTAGAGGTCGACAGTTTAAATTAGATCTTCATTGTTACATAGTTTATGAAATTTGCTTTACTTTTAAAATGTTTGTTTCTATTCTAATCGCTTTTATTTATTTCAGACAATATCATATGAATTCAGCACCAGAGATATTCAAAATAACACAAACAGAAGCTGTACAGATAAATGCCTAAGACACAACATCAGTAGCTGTATGAGCTGCACAGGAAACACCAACAAAATCAGCTGTATAAACTGCATCATCAGTAGCTGTATCAGCTGCATCGACAACAACAACAACAACAATAGCAGTACATTCTGCATCAGCAACAACAATAACAGTAGCTGTATACGCTCAATCAGCCACATAAGCAACAGTAGCTGTATTATCTCCATCAGCAGCAACAACACCAGTAGCTGTTTCAGCTGCAAAATCAACACCAACAGAAGTAGCTGTATAAACTGTATCAGCATCCACATCAGCAATAGATGTATCGGCTGCAGCAGCAAAACTAAAAACAGTAGCTGTGTAGTTGTATCGGCAGCTACAACAACAGTAGCAGTAGCTGTATAAGGTCAATAAGCTACAACAACAACATTAGCTGTATAAGCTGCGTCACCCACAGCAACATCAACAGTAGATGTATAAACTGCATCAGCCACAATAACAACAGCAACAACAGTAGCTGTATAAGATCCATCAGCCACAAAATAAACAGTAGCTGTATAAACTCAATCAGCTTCAACAATAGCTGTATAAGCTGCGTCACCCACAGCAACATCAACAGTAGATGTATAAGCTGCATCAGCCACAATAACAACAGCAACAACAGTAGCTGTATAAGCTCCATCAGCTACAAGAACAACAGTAGCTGTATAAGCTCCATCAGCTACAAGAACAACAGTAGCTGTATAAGCTGCGTCACCTACAATAACATCAACAGTAGCTGTATAAGCTCCATCAGCTACAACAACAACAGTAGCTGTATAAGCTGCATCAGCCACAACAACAACACCAATAACAGTAGCTGTATAAGCTTCATCAGCTACAATAACAACAGTAGCTGTATAAGCTGCATCACCCACAATAACAACAAAAACAACAGCAGTTGTATAAGCTCCATTAGCCACAACAATAACAGTAACAGTATAAGCTCCATCTGTCACAACAATAACAGTAGCTGTATAAGCTGCATCACCCACAATAACATCAACAGTAGCTGTATAAGCTGCATCAGCCACAATAACAACAGCAACAACAGTAGCTGTATAAGCTCCATTAGCCACACAATCAACAGTAGCTGTATAAGCTCCATCAGCTTCAACAACAAATAGTAGCTGTAAAAGCTGCGTCACCAACAACAACATCAACATTAGATGTATTAACTGCATCAGCCACAATAACAACAACAACAGTAGCTTTATAAGCTCCATTAGCCACAAAATCAACAATAGCTGTATCAGCTCCATCAGCTTCAACAACAAATAGTAGCTGTAAAAGCTGCGTCACCAACAACAACAACAACAGTAGCTGTATACGCTGCATCAGCAACAACAACACCAGTAGGTGAATACCTGCTTCAGCAACAACAGCAGCAGTAGCTGTATACGCTGCATCAGAACAACAACACCAGTAGCTGTATACGCTGCATCAGCAACAACAACACCAGTAGGTGAATACCTGCTTCAGCAACAACAGCAGCAGTAGCTGTATACGCTGCATCAGAACAACAACAACAACATTAGTTGTATACGCTGCATTTCCAGCAACAACACCAGTATCTGTATACGCTGCATCAGCAACTACAACACCAGTAGCAGTTATATAACAACAACTTGTAAATTAGTATTAATAATAAATAGTTTCATTATTTTCTTAGTTGACACTTTTCTTAATCCTTCTTAACTTTCTAATATATTGTCATACTGCTTTAATGACTAGCAATCACAACCGAAGTCCTTGAATTAATACTTGTCTAAACAAGTTTGCTAATTGTTAAAATATATTTCAGATTTGCATTTGATGTAACAAATGCTCATGTCTGTATGAAGGTGCAAGACGGTGTCGTTAATAAAAAGTCTGTTTATTGTCGTCTGCAACAAAACACATTTTGGAACATGAGTACACTAATAAGGTATGTACGCATTTTTTTAAAGTGCCGACACCACGCCACCCCACAAACTCTCCGATCGGGGAAGCATTGATCGGTACATCAGTCATAGAGTCGCACCTACCGGAGTTCGCCTGTGCGAGCATTTATTTCTGAATAGACACATACTGCGTCTTGTAGTCTTGCTTGCCCTCGAAACGGGTCTAGTTGAAACTGTTAAAATGTACATGAAGGCTATCAAACTTCACATTTGTTCTTGTTTATACTTGAAACTAAATATTTATATAACTATTTGTCTGTTCATTTATAGAGTCACTGTGTCAATCCTACAATGTACATACTACTTACATGCTATCAAACAATAGCTTCCAGTGGGATTCGAACCGGCTGCGGTGTCAGCTGAGAAGGTTTCAATCGATGCGTCTTTACCCTCTCGACTACGGGTGTTAATTATATAAGAGGTAAGGAACATGATTTCTAAGTAAAATTAATGTATGCCACATTACTGTATCGCATGACTGTGTCGCATGACTGTTTAGCGCCAGTTACTGGCATTCACATTCACCAGTCATGCTCCACTTGTTTTCAGCATTTCACTAAATTGAACCAAGATGAACATGAATGAATGATGAATAATTGAATGACTGAATGGTGTTTAACACGTCCACACATAAACAATGACGAAAAATTGACAAACATAAAATAAAAGTGTAAGGTATTAAACATTAATGTAAAACTACATCGGTGAAACTATTAACAAAAGAGGATGGTATGGTAAAAATATCAACTATGCATATGAAGATCAACAAATGGAGCAGTTTAGAGTTTGATTTTTTTAGCGTTTGACTTTGTTGTCTTCATACACTCATCTCATAGAGCAAGAACGTATTTTCAATAAATTACATTATTAATGGTAAGCACGATGGTTACTCCATTTTTAAGAAACCGATAACCCAGAATCGAGGTGTCCTGTCAAAATGGTGTCCCACACACACTACACATTTTCTAGTTTATTCTTTAATCACACTTTATAGCAGAATTAAGCCGATACTTGACACATGTTGTATTGACACATGTTGTATCAATAAGAATTAAAAACATAATGTTGTCTTAACATATTTAACATGTAATTTAATTGACAGATGTGTTTAACCAAACAGGTCGACCTCATACGATACATCACTGGTTACATCTATGACTGCAGCAGTGTTATGACGCATGTTTACCGAAGGTTACAGAAAATAACTTCTCTGGACTAACCAAGGTAAATAAAATTATACTTAGTGTCATACTAATTGAGATTTCATCTGCAAAATTGGAGTATGGCACAATTCTTGTGAATTTATCAAATCAACGTATCTGTTCTCTGTAATAAATAATAAACAACCCTGGTTCGGAAGCAAATGTGAAATGCTAACATTCGTTCTCATTCATTATTGAATTTATTAAACTCGTTAGCAAAAATGATATAATGCTCGGCAAGAGCCTTGCATAATATCGTTTTGCCAACTCGTTTAATAAATTCAATAATGAATGAGTATTCATGTAAGATCCTCAATTATAGAAATGTTGCAATAAAAAAATGTTAAAATTGTTAGAAATCTCACCATTTTTATTTTTAAAAGCATTCAAAGAAGAAACGAAACTTACTATATAACATAGGAGAATTGCACCTCTGATCTCCGATTTGGTAACAAGTCTTAATATTAGTGTTAATACCCGCACGCTATGATTGTCATCGTTCCGTACTTTCTACACGCCAACTTTTACAACAGCGTCCCGCACTTAAAATATGTCGACGCCTCAGACAGCGTCCCGCACTTTCAACACTTAGACACCTAAGTCAATGTCCCGCACTTTCAACAAGTCCACATATACAACAACGTCCCGCACATTTCAGAGTGTAAACATGCAACCAATAGGTACTACCGCAAACGCAAATGGGTACATTAGAGTGTAAATGCTAACTAAACAACACTATAGATCACAAACAGCGATTCGAACTACCTTAGTTTTAAGGAGACACATCAATCTTGAATAAAAAAAAACTATCGCCTAGGCCATTAATCCAACATTACTTTAAATGTAAACGTGCAAGCATATAATGCACTAATTATTAACAAAGATTTTTAAAAAAAACGCGATGCCGCGGGTCTCTTTTACACTATAATTGTGCTGTCTATGTTACACTGTCAGTGATAAATGCAGACACATAGACACCTGTGTTGGATGCATACACGCTGTACTTAGCTTATCGGCATGACTGGACAGTAATAAATGCAGACATAGACACCAGTGTCGGATGCATACAAGCTGTACTTAGTATGTCGGAATTGAAGAAACACTGCACTTAAGCAAAATGTCTAATTAAAACTTATTATATATTTGAATATGTTTACATGCAACGTCCAGTTTAATATGTTCACACATTTATCAAGTCGGGTTACCCTTTAATGATATTCATAGCCGCATCCAGTCCTTATAAACGTTTGGTTCGTATCAAACGATGCATAATTATGTTTGAGGAACAGTCATGGCTGTGGGAGATATATAAATGGTTGAATGTTGTTTTACATAATTTTCTACGCATTTTAGGCTATATATAACGGTCGATTTTAGTGGTGGTCTGCCTCATACCACCCACCTTTCCCTGGCAGAACCAGTACTGTATACCTTCCGCATCCGTAAGAATCGACACGTTCTCACTTAACAAGTCGAGCTCCCAGTGGTATTCGAACCCGCATGGTGAAAGGCGATCAGGTTTCAAACGCAGCGTTTTTACCATCACGGCCACAAAGACGTTAGAGATATAAAGAATACCGGTATATAGAACAATTTGTAGTTCGGGAGACGTTTTACAGCCACCACACTGCACTATACAAACGCTAGTGTGAATGCCAGTAATTACTTAAAAGGGGATATAATGGAAACATCCAACATAAACAAAAGAGAACAGTAGTAGACTCGGTTTTATTGAATCTGCTCATGAAAGGTAATGTACGATGCAACTCATCTCACGCTCCTACCACTGGCTTAAGTGATATTTTACTTTAGAGCAACACAGATTGGGCATGACCGGTAAGTAATAACGCTACTGATTAGTGATTAAAGTCGTTAAAGAACACATTTGTTGTTGTGAAACATTTCATATGTATATCATTATGACTTACGGGAGAGATTTAACTATAATGCTTTTAAAATTCCGAGAAGTTGTTCTTACTGTTGTCAAGCATATGAACACGAGAAAGAAAGATAAATTCAATTCTGAGTATTTCTCTGTATAACTGCATTTAAAATTAAATAGTTTCCAAGTTTGGTTAAAGTTTTCATATAAGTATTAAATGTGTACAAAATGTCGTTGAAACTTCAAAGAGCCATCCAGCAGCCATTTTCTATTTTCCAATTATCTTTGCATTAAGAATGGGCACACCAACTAGCATACATGCTTATAGAACTCAATGGTAACATATAGTGATCATGAAAATAGTAATCACTAATTGAACACTTGAAGACAGCTCTTTAGGTCTGCTTTAAGCTAGCCAAGTGAAGATACGCGCTATCGGATAGTTATAAGGTCCGCGTTACGTGCGCTTCAAGACACCTGCTATATAGACTATTAAGAAGAAATTCTTATGTAACATGTCTATTTCTAGACTTGTCTTTAAGAACGAGTTGCAAATATAAAAGTAATAACGTCGATGATGCTTAAATGGAACACCACCCTAATTTCCCATGTAGAAGAACATCACTGGTCCGCATAATTAGTTATTTTTTTAAAAAGCTGCCGTACTTAACAACTGTACTTTTTCACCGATTTTGAATTTAGAGAGATCAACTGGGGCTCCTGTTTTCGTTATTGCCAGAGCATGATATGAATAGCAACGACGATGATGTACAATATCTAATGATGCCCGTTAGTGGTATGCATAATGAGAAAAACTCTGCTCAAACATGAAGCTATATTGTTTTTCTTTGTTTCCCTGTGTCCCCAATATGTCATGATGAGTGCTGTAAATGCGATTTTCCTTATATTGCAATATCATTTATTACGTGTCCTAAATTTGAACCTCGGAGTAGGGTATGTATTATTACCATGTCATACATTTATCTAACGTCAAGGTCTGATATACATTTAAGGACAGTTTGGTGAAATTGTCTAGGGTTTGACACCAACATTTCGGTTACGTAACTAGCTCCGAAATGTCGTTTTGCTGTTTTATATATCTAGGATATTTCTTTTCCATTTTAACTGGCAGCTTATATTACCCAACTTATTTGTTTAGAAATGGGGTCCAATTCTATGCATTAAGAAAAGGATACGGGTATTGAGTCATAGTGATGACATTTTAAATAAAATCTATATTTTAGTTGCCATTATTAATTGATAAATATACAAAGTTAACATCTACCTTCATGGCTGATATTTGTTTTAAGATTCCAGTTATCCGTACCACGTGATATATAACACTATATATTATAAGTTACATTTTTAATAGTAATCTTATTCAGCTGCCGAATTCTTATATGGGTTTTGTGTTTGTCTATGGTTAACAGACTGCGAATCATGTAGTTGACGATAAGCATGCATTACAACTTCAATTCCTAGTGAACTCGTCTAAACAACTTGAATATTTTTTGCAATGTTCAAAGGTTACCGTTTTACTTGCTGAAATAACGTTTTCGTAGATGAGTCTACTGATGTGTAGCTTGCGATAATTATGACATGTATATTACCAACAAAACGTTCGTTAATCTCTGTTGCGCAATTGGTTGAGGCGTCGTGTTCGTGGCGGGGAAGTGAGGGTTCAAGCATGCTGATATACTTTTCCTTTTTTTTTAATTTTCATTATTATTTGTTTGTATGGTGTTTTACGCCATGTCCAACACATGTAAGGTTATATATGACGGTCGATGTTTTGTGGTGGAAGCAGACCACCCCACATTTCCTGGGTAGAACCAGTACTGTACACCTTCCGCCATCCGTAAATATCGACACTTCCTCTCTTACAAGTCGAGCTCCCAGCGGGATTAGAACCGCAGCGGTGAGAGGCGAAGGTTTGCAACGCAACATCGTTACCCAGTCGGCCACGGAGACTGCATCATTTTTTTCATTATTATGGTTTTCATTATTGTAAGGTAGCAATGAACAATTCATTTACATTTTTCACTTTAATAACGCAATCTTATAATTACACATGGTAGCAGTGAAAAGTTTATATTATGTTGTAATGCACACGCTAACGCACACTATCCCTTACATGTGAACAATTGTATTTCTGTGCTGATGTGTACTTCTAGCACGTCGTGTTACAAGGGTGAATTGTAATCAATATGTAAGGCATCTGAACAGATAGAAGCGAGGTAGCCCACATTGATTCTAAATATTTGGTATGAATAACTGATGGTAAAAATCTGGAAAAAAACGGTCGTGGCGTGTTTATGTCTCTGTGACAACTTTTTTTAAATACGTTTTTAACAACCGTGACTTGATCTATTCTTATGTTAATTTTTTGTCTCTCGGCAGCTATTTTACGCTTGCGTAAAACCATGCATGTTTCATATTTTGTATAATTTTTTGTCAAAGCCACGATAGGCAATATTTCCCGTGGTGTGTGTTTAAACATTAGGCGATTGTATTACTTTTTAATTTGCAACACAGTTTTTATAGACATCTCACATAGACAGAACTTGATGAAAGCTGTAGACCAGTACTGAAAGACACACCTTTAGTTAGCTAACAGTCTTCACGGAAACTCTTAACTAGCGGCTAAAGAGTGCTCTTTAAGGCGCTAATCATTAAAACACTTTAAACACCTCTAAATTATAGCTCTTCGAGCTACGTCGATACGAATGTACCTCTTGTGGATGGATCTATGAAGTTAAAACGTTTTAGAGGTCGACAGTTTAAATTAGATCTTCATTGTTACATAGTTTATGAAATTTGCTTTACTTTTAAAATGTTTGTTTCTATTCTAATCGCTTTTATTTATTTCAGACAATAACATATGAATTCAACACCAGAGATATTCAAAATGACACAAACAGAAGCTGTACAAATAAATGCACAAGACACAACATCAGTAGCTGTATGAGCTGCATAGGAAACACCAACAAAAGCAGCTGTATAAACTGCATCATCAGTAGCTGTATAAGCTCCATCAGCCACAAAAACAACAGTAGCCGTATCAGCTGCATCGACAACAACAACAACAGTAGCAGTACAATCTGCATCAGCAACAACAATAACAGTAGCTGTATACGCTCCATCAGCCACAAAAGCAACAGTAGCTGTATTATCTCCATCAGCAGCAACAACACCAGTAGCTGTTTCAGCTGCAAAAGCAACACCAACAGAAGTAGCTGTATAAACTGTATCAGCATCCACATCAGCAATAGATGTATCGGCTGCAGATAAAACAAACTAAAAACAGTAGCTGTATAGTTGTATCAGCAGCTACAACAACATTAGCAGTATATGCTCCATCAACCATAACAACAACAACAACAACAGCAATATCAGTAGCTGTATAAGGTCAATCAGCTACAACAACAACAGTAGCTGTATAAGCTGCGTCACCCACAACAACAACATCAACAGTAGCTGTATAAGCTGCATCAGCCATAATAACAACAGCAACAACAGTAGCTGTTTAAGATCCATCAACCACAAAATAAACAGTAGCTGTATAAACTCCATCAGCTTCAACAATAGCTGTATAAGCTGCGTGACCCACAGCAACATCAACAGTAGCTGTATAAGCTGCATCAGCCACAATAACAACAGCAACAACAGTAGCTGTATAAGCTCCATCAGCCATAAAATCAACAGTAGCTGTATAAGCTCCATCAGGTACAAGAACAACAGTAGCTGTATAAGCTGCGTCACCCACAATAACATCAACAGTAGCTGTATAAGCTGCATCAGCCACAATAACAACAGCAACAACAGTAGCTGTATAAGCTCCATCAGCCATAAAATCAACAGTATCTGTATAAGCTCCATCAGCTACAACAACAACAGTAGCTGTATAAGCTGCATCACCCACAGCAACATCAACAGTAGCTGTATAAGCTGCATCAGCCACAATAACAACAACAATAACAGTAGCTGTATAAGCTCCATCAGATACAACAACAACAACAGTAGCTGTATAAGCTGCATCACCCACAATAACAACAACAACAACAACAGCAGTTGTATAAGCTCCATTAGCCACAACAATAACAGTAGCAGTATAAGCTCCATCTGTCACAACAATAACAGTAGCTGTATAACACGCATCACCCACAATTACATCAACAGTAGCTGTATAAGCTGCATCAGCCACAATAACAACAGCAACAACAGTAGCTGTATAAGCTCCATTAGCCACAAAATCAACAGTAGCTGTATAAGCTCTATCAGCTTCAACAACAAATAGTAGCTGTAAAAGCTGCGTCACCAACAACAACATCAACAGTAGATGTATAAACTGCATCAGCCACAATAACAACAACAACAGTAGCTGTATAAGCTCCATTAACCACAAAATCAACAGTAGCTGTATAAGCTCCATTAACCACAAAATCAACAGTAGCTGTATAAGCTCCATCAGCTTCAACAACAAATAGTAGCTGTATAAGTTGCGTCACACACAACAACAACAACAGTAGCTGTATATGCTGCATCAGCAACAACATTAGTTGTATACGCTGCATCTCCAGCAACAACACCAGTATCTGTATACGCTGCATCAGCAACTACAACACCAGTAGCAGTTATATAACAACAACTTGTAAATTAGTATTAATAATAAATAGTTTCATTATTTTCTTAGTTGACACTTTTCTTAATCCTTCTTAACTTTCTAATATATTGTCATACTGCTTTAATGACTAGCAATCACAACCGAAGTCCTTGAATTAATACTTGTTTAAACAAGTTTGCTAATTGTTAAATATATTTCAGATTTGCATTTGATGTAACAAATGCTCATGTCTGTATGAAGGTGCAAGACGGTGTCGTTAATAAAAAGTCTGTTTATTGTCGTCTGCAACAAAACACATTTTGGAACATGAGTACACTAATAAGGTATGTACGTATTTTTTTAAAGTGCCGACACCACGCCACCCCAACAAACTCTCCGATCGGGGAAGCATTGATCGGTACATCAGTCATAGAGTCACACCTGTTGTTTCGATTTACCGGATTTCGCCTGTGCGAGCATTTATTTCTGAATAGACACATACTGCGTCTTGTAGTCTTGCTTGCCCTCGAAACGGTTCTAGTTGAAACTGTTAAAATGTACATGAAGGCTATCAAACTTCACATTTGTTCTTGTTTATACTTGAAACTAAATATTTATATAACTATTTGTCTGTTCAATTATAGAGTCACTGTGTCAATCCTACAATGTACATGCTACTTACATGCTATCAAACAATAGCTTCCATGCTATCAAACAATAGCTTCCAGTGGGATTCGAACCGGCTGCGGTGTCAGCTGAGAAGGTTTCAATCGATGCGTCTTTACACTCTCGACTACGGGTGTGAATTATATAAGAGGTAAGGAACATGATTTCTAAGTAAAATTAATGTATGTCACATTACTGTATCGCATGACTGTGTCGCATGACTGTATAGCGCCAATTACTGGCATTCACATTCACCAGTCATGCTCCACTTGTTTCCAGCATTTCATTAAATTGAACCAAGATAGAACATGAATGAATGATGAATAATTGAATGACTGAATGGTGTTTAACACGTCCACACATAAACAATGACGAAAAATTGACAAACATAAAATAAAAGTGTAAGGTATTAAACATTAATGTAAAACTACATCGGTGAAACTATTAACAAAAGAGGATGGTATGGTAAAAATATCAACTATGCATATGAAGATCAACAAATGGAGCAGTTTAGAGTTTGACTTTTTAGCTTTTGACTTTGTTGTCTTCATACACTCATATCATAGAGCAAGAACGTATTTTCAATAAATTACATTTTTAATGGTAAGCACGATGGTTACTCCATTTTTATGAAACCGATAACCCAGAATCGAGGTGTCCTGTCAAAATGGTGTCCAACACACACTACACATTTTCTAGTTTATTCTTTAATCACACTTTATAGCAGAATTAAGCCGATACCTGACAAATGTTGTATCAATAAGAATTAAAAACATAATGTTGTCTTGAAATATTTAACATGTAATTCAATTCACAGATGTGTTTAACCAAACAGGTCCACCTCATACGATTCATCACTGGTTACATCTATGACTGCTGCAGTGTTATGACTCATGTTTACCGAAGGTTACAGAAAATAACGTTTCTCTGGGCTCACCAAGGTAAATAAAATTATACTTAGTGTCATACTATGAGATTTCATCTGCAAAATTGGAGTATGGCACAATTCTGTGTGAATTTATCAAATCAACGTATCTGTTCTCTGTAATAAATAATAAACAACCCTGGTTGGGAAGCAAATGTGAAATGCTCGGGTAATATACAACAATGCAAAGAAACGATTAAACGTACGAAACGAAACGGACGAACTTCGTAATACTTTCAAAAAATCTAGTATACATTTTAAATTAATAACGAACAAGGAAATTCGGACAAATATATTCCAAACTGAAAGGAAACTTCGATAAATGCAAGTCAAAACCATAAAGAATACTGGATGTCTTTTAAATAGCTTGAACAACAAAAATAACCAAAACGAACCTACACTTCAAGAATGTGTCCAAATTTAAATATAAAAGATGAAAACTAAATTCGTACATAACATGAAGAAATTTCGAAAGCGTCTGGAATTTTACTAAAATAGTTAAATTCAAAATGCACTGCAATGTGTAGCGTTTTAAATGAATACATAAAAGTCATAATTTATGGAAGAATCTTCCTCAAATCGAAATCGACTGAAAAAACCAATAATTTCACGAAATGTAACTCTTGGTGATAGTTTAGTACTGATTTATCTCCCGCAGATATCGATAAAGCCGCCTCGGGCGTTATGTAATTTAGCGTGTCGGCAGTCTCACTTGCACACTTTATGGGGGCCATAAAACATTGGGAATCAATATGTATCTACAGTGACCATATGGAGTGAACTATAAATGCACTTAAGTAAATTTAAGCAAAACACATGTTTAAAAAATCAGTTTAATATTTACATGAAATACGTTATTATAAACAAGCTTTTAATAAGCTGTAACTGAGAATAGTGTACTTTTATTGAAATGGCATTGTTATAGTGAGAAATTCTATAAAAAGCTGTTTAATAGTTAAAAATACCATCATTTTTGATATAGCAAAAGTTCCGTTCTGACTCCTGTTTTGCCTAAAATGGAAATACCATCATTGGACAGAGAAATACATGTGTAATGGGTTTTTGCGTGAATTAAACATGTATGCATACAACTCTTCATGATATATATTTCTCCGCGTCGTCTGCTTAATGTGATTATCGCAAACAACAACAACAACAACAACAACAACAACAACAACAACAACAACAACAACAACAACAACAACAACAACAACAACGACAACGACAACGACAACGACAACGACAACGACAACAGTTAATAATTTTTAAAAAATCGCTATCTTTGCTTGTAAAACAGACCATCTATAACTAGCGTCATTAAAAAAAAAACTATATCAAAATAAAGATTAGTGTTTCACCTATTTAGAACCGTTTGCACCTAAGGCTTCAATTTTGTCATTATGCGATATATTTACAATTAAAAAACACATGTTCGACATATTTAAAGAATTTTATATAGAACATATAAGGACACTAGATGGTGTATTTAAACTCGAAAACAGACCAAGATCCTTTTAACATAAAAATATGAAACTTATATCAAAATAAAGATAATACATTTTATTTTAAGAAACCGTTTGCACCTAAGCGATCATTTTTTATAGAATTTCTCATCGATAACCCGTTTGAGGAAGATTCTTCCATATGTACAACGACACATATGTTACCAACATACAAACAATTGTTTACTAAAACTAGAACAATTACTAAAGGTGATTAATAACCCCGTAATGGTGTCCAGGCAAAAACAATCTTTCAACTAGAATTGAACCTCTTTACAAAAGAGATGGTGTATTTAAACTCGAAAACAGACCAAGATCCTTTTAACATAAAAATATGAAACTTATATCAAAATAAAGATAATACATTTTATTTTAAGAAACCGTTTGCACCTAAGCGATCATTTTTATAGAATTTCTCATCGATAACCCGTTTGAGGAAGATTCTTCCATATGTACAACGACACATATGTTACCAACATACAAACAATTGTTTACTAAAACTAGAACAATTACTAAAGGTGATTAATAACCCCGTAATGGTGTCCAGGCAAAAACAATCTTTCAACTAGAATTGAACCTCTTTACAAAAGTTTTAGTGTAACCAGTCTTAAGTTACATTTTTTCAAAAAACCAACAAGGGAAATAGTAAGGCACTTGTTAATTGTGAGCATGGTCAAACTCTACCGAGATTTGCTGATATTAGCCTTCAACCCATACAACGTGTTCAAGGTCGCATTTATTAAAGTTATGGAGGAAACAATCGGAAATTCGTATTGTTCGATAATCACTAGCAATTACTCAGTAAGGCACATGTTTGAAGTATTTTTTATATAAAACTAAACACACAATTCGTTAGAAATTGGAACCAAATGACTTCACTCAAGCTGAAATTTGCTTTTGTTCAATGATCAAGGGCAATAACTCGGAGTCGAACTTGTCAAAGATCTTTTTAAAACATCAAGGGTAGTCACTCGTTAATTGTGCTCATTGTAAAATTTTACCGAGATGTAATTGATATCAGTTAACCTTCAAACTAACAGTTTAGTAAAAACACACGCGTAAAAAACTGTTTCTCAACAGTATGTATACACACGAGTAACAAACTGCTTCTCTCTAGCATGTATGCACACGTGTATTGAACAGTTTCTCTCTAGTATGTATGCACACGTGTAACAAACCATTTTTCTATAGAATGTATGCACACGTGTAACACACTTTTTTCCCTCCAGTATGCGTGCACACGTGTAACGAACGGTTTCTCTTTAGAATGTAAGTAGTAAGTACAAGTGTAATATACGATTTTTCTCCAGTATGTACGCATACGTGTAACGAATTGTTTCTCTTGAGAATGAATGCAAAAGTGTAGTATATGTTTTCTCTCTAGTATGTATGCACACGTTTAACAAACTGTTTCTCTTGAGAATGTATGCACAAGTGTATTATACGGTTTCTCTCTAGTATGTATGCACATGTTTAACAAACTGTTCTCTTTAGAATGTATGCGCAAGTGTAATATACGGTTTCTCTCTAGTATGTATGCACACCTTTAACAAACTGTTCTCTTTAGAATGTATGCACAAGTGTAATATACGGTTTCTCTCGAGAATGTATGCACACGGGTAACGAACTGTTTCTCTTCAGTATGTAGGAACAAGGGTCATATAAGGTTTCTCTACAGTATGTATGCACACGGGTAACGAACCGTTTCTCTTCAGTATGTATGAACAAGGGTAATATAAGGTTTCTCTCCAGTATGTATGCACACGTGTAAACGAAATGTTTCTCTTGAGAATGTATGCACACGTGTAATATACTGTTTCTCTCCAGTATGTATGCACACGTGTAATATACGGTGTCTCTCCAGTATGTATGCACACGTGAAACGAACTGTTTCTCTTTAGAATGTATGCACATGTGTAATATACGGGTTCTCTCCAGTATGTACGCACATGTGTAATGAACTGTTTCTCTTTAGAATGTATGCACATGTGTTACATACGGTTTATCTCAAGTATGTATGCACACGTGAAACGAACTGTTTCTCTTTAGAATATATGCACACGTGTAATATACGGGTTCTCTCCAGTATGTACGCACATGTGTAATGAACTGTTTCTCTTTAGAATGTATGCACATGTGTTACATACGGTTTATCTCAAGTACCTATGTACAGGTGTAACGAACTGTTTCTCTTTAGAAGGTATACACATGTGTGATATACGGTTTCTAGCCAGTACGTATGTACATGTGTAATGAACTGTTTCTCTTTTGAATTGATGGACACGAGTAATATACGGTATCTCTCCAGTATGTATGCAGACGTGTAACACAATGTTTCTCTTTAGAATGTATGCACATGTGTGGCATACGGTTACTCTACAGTATGTATGCACACGTGTAATGAACTGTTTCTCTTTAGAATGTAAGCACAATTGTTGTATAATGATTCTATCGGGTATGTATGCACACGTTTAACGAACCGTTTCTCTTTAGTATGTATGCACATGTATAATCTACGGGTTCTCTCCAGTATGTATGCACACGTGTAGCGAACTGTTTCTCTTTAGAATGTATACACATGTGTGATATATGGTTTCTCGAGAGTACGTATGCACACGTGTAATGAACTGTTTCTCTTTAGAATTGATGCACACGAGTAATATACGGTTTCTCTTTAGCATGTATGAATATGTTTAACAAACTGTTTCTCTTTAGAATGAATGTATAAGTGAAATATACGGTTTCTCTCCAGTATGTATGCACACGTGTAACGCATTGTTTCTCTTTAGGATGTGTGCACAAGTTGGATATACGGTTTCACTCCTGTATGTATAAACACGTGTAGCGAACTGTTTCTGTTTAGAATGTATGCACATGATTGTGTAATATACGGTTTCTCTCCAGTATGTACGCACACGTGTAATCAACTGTTTCTCTTTAGAATGTATGCACTCTAGTAATATATGGTTTATCTCAAGTACGTATGTACAGGTGTAACAAACTGTTTCTCTATAGAGTGTGTGCGCAAGTGTGATATACGAGTTCTCGCCAGTATGTATGCACAAGATTAACAAATTGTTTCACTTTAGAATGTACGCTCATGTATGATATACGGTTTCTCTCCAGTATGTATGCGCACGTGTAACGAACTGTCTCTCTTTAGAATGTATGTATAAGTGAAATATACGGTTTCTCTCCAGTATGTATGCACAAGTGTAATGAACTTTTTCTCTTTAGAATATATGCACACGTGTAATATACGGTTTCTCGAGAGTATGTATGCACATGATTAACATACTATTTCTCTTTAGAATGTATGCACACGTGTACTATACGGTATCTCTTCAGTATGTATGGACATGTGTAACGAAGTGTTTCTCTTGAGAATGTATGCACAAGTGTAGTACACGGTTTTTCTCCAGTATGTATGCACACGTGTAACGAACTGTTTATCTACAAGTGTAATATATGGTTTATATCCAGTAAGTATGCACACTACAGGGGCGGATCGAAAATTTCAGCTTAGTGGGGGCGTACGATTTTGGTCCGTTTCTAGCCTCATAAAACAGTTGTGGTAGTGCATTGATAGGGTAAAAAAGTCCGTTTTAAAATAAAAGGATATAACAATGTGTTAATTAAACCACTCATTAGCCATTATGCGTCGAGCGAGCGAGAATTTTTTTTATACTGAGGGTGTGCATCGAATAGTTTTGATATTTTATCTACAGTTTTATCTACAGTAACATGGACATACATGTATGATCCGGAATTTTTAGGTGGTGGGGGGGGGGGGGGGGGGGGGGGGGGGGGGGGGCGCTCGCCGGGTGCACCTTTCATATACACAAAGAAGAGAGACAGCTGTATGTTATTCTACGATAAAATACAGCTGTTCCATTAATTCCCCGCGTATATTTCTCCCGTTTGAAACGCCGCGTTACCTGACGTCACTTGGTAAAAGTACGTCACGAAGACAAACTCAACAGTAATTTTAATGAAATATTAATTACAACTAATTTGCCATGCCATTGGATCCGTGTAGCATAGTGTAACGAAGAAATCAGAAGCGGGCCGGGTGACCGAGGCTATGTATTGAAACGTAGCCTCGGTCACCCGGCCCGCTTCTGATTTCTTCGTTACACTGTGCTACACGGATCTGCATGCATGATACGGTCTAGCTGGCCGAGACTAATTGAAACGCAGAACTTTGCATACGGGGGCGCCCAATGGAACAGCCTGTAGATTACCTTGACTTCCGAGATAATATAAAGTGCCCCAACAATAGCGTAAACAATGGGGTTATTGTTGTGTTAGAATCGAAATAATAAATACGTACCTGTAGTTTAACGGTGAATAAAATACAGTTAGTCGTTCGGATGCGAGTAATTAAATCACTCGTGCTAACGCACTCGTGATTTAATTAGTTAGAACGAGTGATTTAATTACTACACATCCGAACTCCTAACTGTATTTTATTCACCGATAAAACACAGGTACATATTTATTATTTCTTAAATAAAATCTTCAAGATTGCCGTGTGTTCCTTAAATAAAGTCCCATGTATTTTTCTTTAAATGTTTTGTTTCGACGTAAGCTAACACATTTATTTTATATATCATTCTTTTCACGTAGATGAGAGGGCTAACCGCAAAGCAAACATTCGGTGGTGAACATGGCAGAGCCAGATCAAGCAGCTTACACACAAGCGATTAGGAATTTGTTTTAATGACATAAATGATAATCCATGGATATCTCATATCATGTGTTATTGTGTAAAACTAACGTATTAAACTCCTGTTTTAAGACTGATTGACGCTCGGTTATTTGGGAACGGTTGTTGGTTGAATTATATTTTACGTCATGTTCAGCACATTCTAGGCTATTTATGACGGTCGATATTTAGCAGTGGAAGCAGACCACCCATTTCGCCCCCAATAGGACCAGTATTAAAGGGACACACGGCAATCTTGAAGTGTTTGAAACGGGTGTCTCGATTTATATATCCAATATCATTTTAACTTTTACCCTGGTTACATTTAAATAAATAAAGTTTTAAGTATTCATTATTTCGTCTTATTATACTATAAGTTTTAATATATTATTGGTGCATTAATATCAAAAAAATAATAATATGCAAAAATAAATGTCTTAATACTATTCTTATAATTAATGATAATGATTGAATAAATGCAAGTTATGCGGAAAAACTGGTGGGACGCCGTGAGTTTTTAAAAAATAAAGATTGCCGTATGTCCCTTTAAACCCAGTAGTATTGTATTCCCCTCACCCTCCCTCCTCCGAGGTATGTGTACCTCCCGCGTCCGTAAGAATCGACACTCTCTGACAGCGGAGATGTATGTATGTGTATGCGTGGATGTTTGAGGTGGGGTGGTGGGGTTGGCTAACGTCGCTTTTAACAATATTTCAATCATTTGCAGAATGGTGTTCCGTCTATAATAAAATGACACATGGATAATCCTAAATAACCCCCCTTTTAATTGATTAACCTTTGAGATTCAACAAATTGTAATTCAGCGTTAAAATTAAATATTTCGAAAATATCTTACTGACGCATTTCAAGGCTGGTAATCAGTGGAGCTACCTCCGTTTGGAGGTATATGCAAACGTTCTCCATCGCCTCTTTCGAGGTAGTTCCAGCGCCAAAAATACAGGTAAACAAGGTGGGTATGTTTTGCTATTTCTTCGTTATTTTCTTTATTTGCCTTGATATGAAAAATCGGGGAATGTAGTTCCGTGTAGTTATGTTTAAGCTTCGCACATGACCCGATATTGTTCTCGAAAGATGCCTAATTTGACGCCAGGGACTTTTAGTCCGTTCGAACTTTTTTTCTCAACTTTATCGTCACTTGAAAAATCGAGCTCCATGACGGATTCGAACACGCAGCGGTGAGAGGCGGGAGGTGAGAGGCGGGAATGGTTCAGTAATGGGTGGTAAAATATACGAACAGATCGTAATGTACAACATTATTATAGGACATGTAAGCAAATGACAATGGGCTATCTTTATCCTTGCAGGAATAGAGGTTCAGTTCTGGATGGCTGGGTCTGACGCGAAGAATGAGAATATGTGGGTGTGGGTCAACAGTGGTGACAGGTAGTACATATTGATATTCAGTGACAGTGGGTCGACACCGGCGACAGGTAATACATATTTATATCCAGTGACAGTGGGTCAGCAGTGGTGACAGGTAGTACATATTGATATTCAGTGACAGTGGGTCAACACCGGCGACAGGTAATACATATTTATATCCAGTGACAGTGGGTCAACAGTGGTGACAGGTAGTACATATTGATATTCAGTGACTGTGGGGCAACACCGGCGACAGGTAATACATATTTATATATCCAGTGACAGTGGGTCAACATCGGCGACAGGTAATACATATTTATATCCAGTGACAGTGGGTCAACAGTGGCGACAGGTAAAACTATTTATACCCAGTACAGTTCGTTAATAATAATAATAATAAATTCTTTATTTCATGAAGGTAACTCATTAGGATTATACAAACAATTGCACAACACTTATCTTCCATGAGGCCTTCTAATAACAACAACAACTAATAACCAATATCAAGTGAATACATGCACAACACATTAATAATATGTTACAAGCTGTCATACAAAACAAGTATTCACTATGAACACAACTTAATTTGTGCAGAATATTTATATAAAGTGACAATGGGTCAACAGCGGCGACAGGTAATACATATGTATAGCAAGTGACAGTGGTTCGTCAGTGGCGACAGGTAATACGTATGTATATCCAGTGACAGCGAGTCAACATCGGAGACAGGTATTACGTATTTATATCTAGTGACAGTCGGTCAACATCGGCGACTGGTAATACATATTTATATCCAGTGACTGTGGGTCAACAGCGGCGACAGGTAATACATATTTATACACAGTGACAGAAGGTCGACAGTGGCGACTGGTAATACATATTTATACCCAGTGACAGGGGGTCAACAGTGGCGACAGGTAATACATATATATATCCAGTGATAGTGGGTCAACATCGGCGACAGGTAATACAGTGACAGTGGGTCAACATCGGCTTCTGGTAATACATATTTATATCCAGTGTGTCACATCGTCGACAGATAGTACATCTTTACATCCGGTGATAGTGGGTCAACATCACTGACAGGTAATACATACTTACATCCAGTAACCTTGAATCAACATCGGCGGTAGGTAATACATATTTATATCTAGTGACAGTGGGTCAACAGTGACGACAGGTAATATATATCTATATCCAGTGATAGTGTGTCAACATCGGCAAGAGGTAATATATATTTACATGCAGTGACAGTGGGTCAATATCGGTGGAAGGTAATACATACTTACATCCAGTAACCTTGGGTCAACATCGGCGGCAGGTAATACATTTTTATATCCGGTGACAGTGGGTCAACATCATCGACAGGTAAAACATATTTATATGCAGTAACAGTGGGTCAACATCGGCGGCAGGTAATACATATTTACATCCAGGGACAGTGAGAAGCGACGGTTGGTCAATAGCGGCGGCAGGTAATACATATTTATATCCAGTGACAGTAGGTCAACATCGGCGGTAGGCAATACATATTTACATCCAGTGACCTTGGATCAACATCGGCGGCAGGTAATACATATTTATATCTAGTGACAGTTGGTCAACATCGGCGACAGGTAATACATATTTCTATCCAGTGACAGTGGGTCAACATCGGTCGCAGGTAATACATATTTACATCCAGGGACAATGGGTAAAGGCAGTTGTTCAACAGCGGCGGCAGGTAATACATATTTATATCCAGTGACAGTGGGTCAACATCGGTGGCAGGTAATACCTATTTACATCCAGGGACAATGGGTAGAGGCAGTTGTTCAACAGCTGCGGCAGGTAATACATATTTATATCCAGTGACAGTGGGTCAACAGCGGCGGTTAGGAAATACACATTTACATCCAGTGACCTTGGATCAACATCGGCGGCAGGTAATACATATTAATATCTAGTGATAGTGGTTCAACAGTGGCGACAGGAAATACATATTTATATCCAGTGACAGTGGGTTAACAGCGGCGACAGGTAAAACATATTTACATCCGGTGATAGTGGGTCAACATCGGCGACAGGTAATACATATTTATATTCAGAGGCAGTAGGTCAACAGCGGCGACAGGTAATACATATTTACATCCAGTGATATTTATATTCAGTGACAGTGGGTCAACACCTGCGACAGTTAATACATATTTATATCTAGTGATAGTGGGTCAACAGTGGCGAAAGGTAATATATATATTCATCCAGTGACAGTGAGTCAACACCGGTGACAGGTAACACATATTTATATCCAGTGACAGTGGGTCAACAGTGGCGACAGGTAATGCATATTTATACCTAGTGACAGTGAGTCAACACCGGTGACAGGTAACACATATTAATACCTAGTGACAGTGAGTCAACACCGGTGACAGGTAACACATATTTATACCTAGTGACAGTGGGTCTACACCGGTGACAGGTAATACATATTTATACCTAGTGACAGTGAGTCAACACCGGTGACAGGTAACACATATTTATACCTAGTGACAGTGAGTCAACACCGGTGACAGGTAATACATATTTATATCCAGTGACAGTGGGTCAACAGTGGCGACAGGTAATGCATATTTATACCTAGTGACAGTGAGTCAACACCGGTGACAGGTAACACATATTTATACCTAGTGACAGTGAGTCAACACCGGTGACAGGTAACACATATTTATACCTAGTGACAGTGGGTCTACACCGGCGACAGGTAATACATATTTATACCTAGTGACAGTGAGTCAACACCGGCGACAGGTAACACATATTTATATCCAGTGACAGTGGGTCAACAGTGGCGACAGGTAATGCATATTTATACCTAGTGACAGTGAGTCAACACCGGTGACAGGTAACACATATTTATACCTAGTGACAGTGAGTCAACACCGGTGACAGGTAACACATATTTATACCTAGTGACAGTGGGTCTACACCGGCGACAGGTAATACATATTTATACCTAGTGACAGTGAGTCAACACCGGTGACAGGTAACACATATTTATACCTAGTGACAGTGAGTCAACACCGGTGACAGGTAATACATATTTATATCCAGTGACAGTGGGTCAACAGTGGCGACAGGTAATGCATATTTATATCCAGTGATAGTGGGTTAACATCGGGGACAGGTAATACATATTTATATTCAGAGGCAGTAGGTCAACAGCGGCGACAGTTAATACATATTTATATCTAGTGATAGTGGGTCAACAGCGGCGAAAGGTAATACATATTTATATTCAGAGGCAGTAGGTCAACAGCGGCGACAGGTAATACATATTTACATCCAGTGATATTTATATTCAGTGACAGTGGGTCAACACCTGCGACAGTTAATACATATTTATATCTAGTGATAGTGGGTCAACAGCGGCGACAGGTAATACATATTTATATCCAGTGACAGTGGGTCAACAGTGGCGACAGGTAATGCATATTTATATCCAGTGATATTGGGTTAACATCGGGGACAGGTAATACATATTTATATTCAGAGGCAGTAGGTCAACAGCGGCGACAGTTAATACATATTTATATCTAGTGATAGTGGGTCAACAGCGGCGACAGGTAATACATATTTATATCCAGTGACAGTGGGTCAACAGTGGCGACAGGTAATGCATATTTATATCCAGTGATATTGGGTTAACATCGGGGACAGGTAATACATATTTATATTCAGAGGCAGTAGGTCAACAGCGGCGACAGTTAATACATATTTATATCCAGTGACAGTGGGTCAACATCGGCGAAAGGTAATATATATATTCATCCAGTGACAGTGAGTCAACACCGGTGACAGGTAACACATATTTATATCCAGTGACAGTGGGTCAACAGTGGCGACAGGTAATGCATATTTATATCCAGTGATATTGGGTTAACATCGGGGACAGGTAATACATATTTATATTCAGAGGCAGTAGGTCAACAGCGGCGACAGGTAATACATATTTACATCCAGTGATATTTATATTCAGTGACAGTGGGTCAACACCTGCGACAGTTAATACATATTTATACATAGTGACAGTGGGTCAACACCGGCGACAGGTAATACATATTTATATCCAGTGACAGTGGGTCAACAGCGGCGACAGGTAATACATATTTACATCCAGTGATATTTATATTCAGTGACAGTGGGTCAACACCTGCGACAGTTAATACATATTTATACATAGTGACAGTGGGTCAACACCGGCGACAGGTAATACATATTTATATCCAGTGACAGTGGGTCAACAGTGGCGACAGGTAATGCATATTTATATCCAGTGATAGTGGGTTAACATCGGGACAGGTAATACATATTTATATCGAGTGACAACGGGTCAACAGCGGCGACAGGGTAATTATTGATGATATCCAGGGTCATTCCACCAGTATGGAATGGCTGTAAACAGTAGAGATGTAATGTGAATGGGCCTTCCACTCGTCCACTCGTTAGAACCTGTCAACTCCGCATTGACATAATGTGTTAGAACCTGCCAAATCCGCAATCACACAATGTGTTAGAACCTGCCAAATCCGCACTAACACAATGTGCGCGCTTAGTTGTGAGCTAAATGGATAACTTAAATAAGAAAATAAGTTTTTATCGTTTAAACAGCTATTGCATTCCATCCAAACTTTGTTTGTTTGTTTATTTGCTTGTTTGTTTGTTTGTTTGGGGTTTAACGTAATTTACAGCAGATTTTTAAGTATGACGGTCGACTTTTAGTGGTGGAGAGACCACCCACTTATTCCTAGGTATAACCAGTACCGTATACCTCTCGCCAAGAAGCGACACTTTGTCACTTATTCCTGGGTATAAAACCAATACCGTATACCTCTCGCCAAGAAGCGACACTTTATCACTTATATGTCGAGCTCCCAATTGGATTCAAACCCGTAGTGGTGAGAGACGAGGCGCGGTTGGATTCGAACCCGTAGTGGTGAGAGGCGACGCGCGGTTGGATTCGATCCCGTAGTGGTGAGAGGCGAGGCGCGGTTGGATTCGAACCCGTAGTGGTGAGAGGCGAGGCGCGGTTGGATTCGATCCCGTAGTGGTGAGAGGCGAGGCGCGGTTTCACACGCATTGTCTTTACCTTCGTGAGCAATGAGCACTGTGACAGACAGTTTCCATTCATTTGCGAAAAAGAGTCAGTATGGTTTACATTATTTTTATGTCGCTAACTTACGAGCGTTTCGTTTATAATTTTCCATAAATGTTTTGTTTACTCTTTTTGTCTTCACCACCTCATCGTAATGTATACAATAGATAGAGTCTGGTCTCAGCGAAATGGTTCATTTTAGATTGGCGTAGCCCATCGAGATGTTTAAACCGCCCAACGAGATGAGACCATACTATTTCTTTTGTAGCATATCCATTTCAGCTGTCTCACACACAGTCTGTCATACTCTACCTTCCAATAACTGGTAGTTAGAAGTACACCATTTATTCAACAAGTGTTATTTTCAGTTAAACGATTTACACCTGTGCGAATACAAAAGGGATTTCAGTGACCATGCTATTCATATTCATATCGCGGTTTTTAAATAGACAGATTCTATCTGCTTTTTAGTATGGGGTACTTAGTGACTCCGTCAGAATAGCTACCGCTCATGGAGTACAGTATAGCTCCGCCTACTTAGTTATTCTGAATTAAACGAGTTAATGCTTGCATCCATCAAAGGAAATTTCACCAACATGTAGCATGGTCACTAAAATGTCCATTGTATTTACACAGGCGTAAATCGTTTAATCGAAAATAACTCCTGTCCGAATAAAAAGTTATCGGAACTTAGAGTATGACAGAAAGCTGAACTGGACATGCTACAAAACAAATAGAGAATGGTCTCGTATCGTTGGTTTGTTTAAACGTAGCGCATCTCGATGTTTAAATCAACCAACGCGATGAGATCATACTCGACTACAATATCATCTTTCCGAAACAATGTATTTACTTATTGCGTCCGCTTGTTCATTGTGTGGGTTCTTTTGTTTCTCTTTCGGGTTCTTGGAATTTCCTCAATGTCCGAACAGTAGCTTCTTTCCTTCCGTGTTCATTTCGCGCATGATCAATAAACATACTCACAACCATTTTTAGCTCGACTATTCAAATAATAGTGAGAGCTATCCTACTCACCACGGCGCCGGCGTCGGCGTCCCCAGTTTCACCTTAAAGTTTTTGTGCAATAGATTTATAACTTCAAAAATATTCAAGCTATTGCATTAAAACTGTATACTAATGTTTCCCATCAAATTCTGCACTTATCCAGCAAACCCCATAACTCTTCCAATCATTTTGACAAAGTTATGGCCCTTTGATTGTCATGTTTTTACCTTAAAGTTTTTGTGCAATAGATTTATAACTTCAAAACTACTCAAGCTATTGCATTAAAACTGTATACTAATGTTTCCCATCAAATTTTGTACCTTATCCAACAATCCCCATAACTCTTCCATTCAATTGCCATGGGTACAGAGAATCATTTCGAATGTTTCTCGGAGTTTACTCAGTCACGGTCCCCCGTTGGGCGCCAAATGTCATAGGGTTAGAAAAATGTGCAGCCAGACCGGGGTTCTAACCCGGGACCCTCGGACTACCGTTCCGATGCTCTACCGACTGAGAAAACCGGCCGGACAAGGCAACATCAATCTCCCCTGTTAGATATCCATAAACCGTTACAACAGACGGATACAACCATCCAACCAGCATAGACCCTAGGCTTCTTCCCCACCTTTGTGGACCTAGCTCCTGGGTCAAATTTTACAAATAATTTGATATTTTTATTTCGACTGTTCGAAAGGGGTCTATAGGTCAAAGTGATCGTATATATTCAGTTCAAGATCATTGGATGAAAGGTCAAGGTCACAAAGTGTAACATAATGGTACTTGGGTTAATTAATTATCTTAATTAATTGATTAATTTATCGATGATTTGTCATCGATTGTTTAATTAACAATACAGTAATAATTTAATTAACGAATTCATTTAGTAAATTCATTTAGTAAATGAGTTTAATGTATACTTTGATAATATAGAAATATTATAATGTCGCTGTACCTTTAAGAGTCATGGAACTATGTGGGATAATATCACGTATCAGTTGACATTTCTATAGCTGAATATGCAGTCTAAAACAGTTGCATCATAAAATGGTAATGTCAAGTCGTCATATGATGATCATATGATACTGTATTCTCCCAACAATTAAAATATCCAATTGTTTTGTATTGGTACAGTCACCAAAGATAGGAACATAATTGACGTAAGGGGGTCAATAGTTTGACCCTGCATCTGCAAGTCCATGCATTCTGCACGTTCGTATTTTGTATATAATCACGTTTATTTTCTGTATGCGAGATTTAGTTAGTTGGTCTGGTTGAGTCTAGTTGAGTCTAGTTGAGTCTAGTTAGGTAATAAAGCTAAAATGCTGCAATATCGTTATTTCGTTATTCAATTAATTAAGTCAAAAACACTATACGATCATTATTTATGTGACAAAAGGGGACAACGGTCAAATGCATTTACATATACCTTAAACATATTTTCTTCAAATTTTCAACTTGAATATAAATTTGCATTATGTATCCTTTTAAAGGGTTATTATGAAATTACCTCCGTGTCATCATAGCAAAATTGTGGCCCTTAATTTAATGAAAATTCCGATGTTTTCTTGACACATCCAGCTCGCCTCTTTGTTTTCACTTTTTTCTGATGGTATGCCGGGTTTATCATTTCTTGTAAAGTCTGAAAATTCGAATAGTCGAGCTGCACTGGCATATTTTACAAATCATTATAAATAATTATATGAAACGTTCAAAGTAAATTGTTGTGTTTTCATAGCTACTGATTACATTGCGAGAATCCTATATTTAAATCTATGGTAAAATAAGAAGAATTATTGTACTAATTTCTACTACATGTTATTTAAATACATTATGCAAACATTTTTAAAGCAAAACTGATACTGGATAAATAAATCGTAGTGCTAATTTGAATGCCTGATAAATACGTCAAGATCGCGATATGTCCCTTTAATACGGTTTGACTTTCATTGCATTTGATATTTCTTTCCGTTGTTTCAGCTGTTGTAGTTAATATTTTGTTTTATGTTACTATATTTTATTTTGGAGATTTCATCTTACTTGGACCGTATGCCTCTAGTACCGATATATATTTCATTTATATGGTGTATGCTTATTGAAATGATATCAGAGTATAAGGTCACTCCAAACGCACCAGTGACATGCTTAAACAATGCCGTCCCTCCGTTGTCGGGGCCGTTGTAGCCAAGTGGATAGAACCTCCGACTCTGAATCTAGAAAAAATCAAAACATATTTTTATAACTCAACTATGGCGCCACTTGGTTACATCGGTGTGTCCTTAGACAACATGCTTCCACTAACCTCGTACATCGGTGTGTCCTTAGACAACACGCTTCCACTAACCTCGTACATCGGTGTGTCCTTAGACAACACGCTTCCATTAACCTCGTAAAACACGCTTCCACTAACCTCGTACATCGGTGTGTCCTTAGACAAAACGCTTCCATTAACCTCGTACATCGGTGTCTCCTTAGACAACACGCTTCCACTAACCTCGTACATCGGTGTGCCCCTAGACAACACGCTTCCACTTACCTCGTACATCGGTGTGTCCTTAGACAACACGCTTCCATTAACCTCGTACATAGGTGTGTCCTTAAACAACACGCTTCCATTAACCTCGTACATCGGTGTTTCCTTAGACAACACGCTTCCACTAACCTCGTACATCGGTGTGTCCTTAGACAACACGCTTCCATTAACCTCGTACATCGGTGTTTCCTTAGACATCACGCTTCCACTAACCTCGTACATCGGTGTGTCCTTAGACAACACGCTTCCTCTAACCTCGTACATCGGTGTGTCCTTAGACAACACGCTTCCATTAACCTCGTACATCGGTGTGTCCTTCGACAACACGCTTCCTCTAACCTCGTACATCGGCGTGTCCTTAGACAACACGCTTCCATTAACCTCGTACATCGGTGTATCCTTAGACAACACTCTACCATTAACCTCGTTCTTTGGGTGGGGACGTTAACCGAGCGGTCCCCGTGCATGACCTACTTGCACATTAAAGAACCATAATACACTGTTCGATAGTAATAGTAGGGCATGGTTCCCGGATTCGTATCCCCCTCCGCCACTGTCTTGAGAGGCTCGAACTAACCTCTACAATGAGTCCCAAATACCTCCATAATCAACTCTTAAAGGGACACACGGCAGTTTTGCAGTTCTTAGCATATCGTTTATTAATCCACTATCATGTTTACTTAAACCTGTTTGCATATAATTGAATACAATTTGGTTTTGTAATTTGTTCTTCATTATTCAACTATGGGTTTAAAACATTATTGGTGCAATATAATCAACAGTTAGTAATATGCAAAAATAATTTACTTAACATTATTCTAATAATTTGCATTAATGCTTGTAAAAATGTAAGTTATGCAGAAAAACTAACTGGATGCCGCTAGTTTTATAGTCTTGATCATCTTCGACGCTTGATTGTAAATACAAACGTCTTGACCGTTTGTGTAGAAACAAATTTGAAACTGGAAGCACGTGACCGCAATTTTTTTTTATTTAAGTATTTCTGCCCATCCGCATTTAGTTCTTCGATATGATAATGAAGTTTCCCTCTTGGTTTATCTTTGTTTATTAATAAATGTACTGTCTTTCTGCCTTTCTGTATACATGATAGCAGGTGTTCCTGGCTCAGCCAATCAGAAACGATACCAGTGTATCGGCACAAATCAAAGTTTGTTCAGGAGGACCGTTCTAGACGTTTGTCTTGAAAACAAGCAGGCGCCGCAGATGACCTAGACAACTAGTTTGTATACAAATCAAGATTGCCATGTGTCCCTTTAAACTGTCGAGTTCTTGTTAATCATAAAGCGTGACGTATGTCATGTTATAATTGTATCTCTTCCGGTTTATTGTTATCTACTGATAAGTACATTATTATGTATATTTCATGAAAAAGGGAAATATGTTGCAGCAATTTATAATGTTAACGTCATATACATGTATATATCAACTTACATAGTGTGAGTATTTATATAACACAATATAAACGGCTTTAACCAGCCATTCCAAACCCCAAAACTGGAGCGCTGAATTAAGAATTACCAACTCATAATTCATATTACGCATATTAAATCACGGGTATTTTAAGAACCCGTGAAAATCCTATACTTTTAATTGGCACACATACATTATTGTATGACCTGAACACCTGGATAAACGGTTTTGCAGTGTAATTTTGCCGTTATGTGGCGGGTTAGTGTCTTTAACATCATTCTTTATGTATAATGCAAACACTGTGTTGGTATTGGAGCTTTCCCGCTTATATGCACCTGTGCAGATGTGGTCACTAGTCCGGGATCATCTTGACTAAGTTCCTGACGAAGTTCAGTCTGATGGGGCGTGTATGTAACCGGGTACAGGTAAATGGTGAATAATCGATTCCCTAATCGTGTGTCCTCGACAGCTCAGTGGTTAGAGCGCTGGTACGATAAACCAGAGACCCTTGGTTCGAGTCCCGGTTGAGGAACGATTTTTTCACCACCTGTTATATTTGCAATAAAAACAAACTTTATGTTTTTTTTTATATCTTCCTCATGTACTCTTTAACAAAAATGAATTGTTCATAATATACGTATATGCGTTATCTAAACGGTCCTATTGTTTTTTTATTAAAAGGTTTTGCATTACAGGGAGTACATCAGACTTTCCATGGCGGGGGACTATGGTCCGACTTAAAATTGACAAATATTGGTATTTCCATTATAAGAGTTACATATGTTACATACCAGATTACCTAGATTACATACCAGGGTTACATAGGTTACATACCAGGGTTACATATGTGTTACATATATGTTACACATGTTACACATCCGGATTACATAGGTGTTACATATTCGGATTATCTAGGTTACATATCAGAGTTACCTAGGTTACCTACAAGGGTTACCTAGGTTACATACCAGGGTTACATAGGTTAGAGTTACATATGTTACAAACCATAGTTATATATGTTACATACCAGGGCTACATAGGTTACATACCATGGTTACATACCTTGGTAACATAGGTTACATACCAGGGTTACATAGGTTACATACCAGGATTACATATCAGAGTTGCATAGGTTACATACCAGGGTTACATATGTTACATATTAGAGTTACATATACTACATACCAGGGTTACATAGGTTACATACCAGAGTTACATAGGTTACATACCAAGGTTACATAGGTTACATACCATGGTTACATAGGTTACATACCAGTGTTACTTAGGTTACAAATCAGAGTTACATAGGTTACATACCAGGATTACATATGTGTTACATAGGTTACATACCCGGGTTACATAGGTTACATACCAGGGTTACGTAGGCTACATACCAGAGTTACCTAGGTTACATATCAGAGTTACATAGTTTACATACCAGGGTTACATAGGTTACATACCATAGTTACATACGTTACATACCAAAGCTACATAGGTTACATACCAGGGTTTCATAGGTTACAGTCCAGGGTTACCTAGGTTACATACCATGGTTACATAAGTTACATACCAGGGTTGCCTATGTTACATATCAGAGTTGCATAAGTTACATACCGGGGTTACATGTGTTACATATCAAAGTTACAGGCTATATACCAGGGTTACATAGGTTACACACCATAGTTACATACGTTAACATACCAGGGTTACATAGGTTACATACCAGGGTTACATATGTTACATACAAGGGGTTACCTAGGTTACATACCATGGTTACATAGGTTACAAACCAGGGTTACCTATGTTACATATCAGAGTTACATAGGTTACCTATGTTACATATCAGAGTTACATAGGTTACATACCAGGGTTACATAGGCTACATACCAGAGTTACATAGGTTGCATTCCAGGGTTACCTATGTTACATATCAGAGTTACCTAGGTTACATACCAGGATTACATGTGTTACATAGGTTACATACCCGGGTTACATAGATGTTACAAAGGTTACATACCAAGGTTACCTAGGTTACATATCAGAGTTACATAGGTAACATACCATGATTACATATGTGTTTTATAGGTTACATACCCGGGTTACATAGGTGTACCAAGGTTACCTAGGTTACATACCAGGGTTACATAGGTTACATACCAGGGTTACCTATGTTACATTTCAGAGTTGCATAGTTATCTACCAGGGTTACATAGGCTACATACCAGAGTTACATAGGTTACATTCCAGGGTTACCTATGTTACATATCAGAGTTACATACCAGGGTTACATACCAGTGTTACCTATGTTACATATCAGAGTTACATAGGTTACCTATGTTACATATCAGAGTTACATAGGTTACATACCAGGGTTACATAGGCTACATACCAGAGTTACATAGGTTGCATTCCAGGGTTACCTATGTTACATATCAGAGTTACCTAGGTTACATACCAGGGTTACCTACTGAGGTTGTATAGGTTACATACCAAAGTTACATAGGTTACATACCAGGGCTGCCTATCAGAGTTACGTAGGTTACATACCATGGTTACATAGGTTACATACCAGGGTTAATTTAATTATTGTATGCCCGATTCTATCCAGAATAGGGCCACTGTTTTTCCAGGAAGTGGGGTAAAATCACCCCCGAATTCATGTTCATTTTTGTCGTGATCTCTGTTTTGTTTCAGGTGCTACTTGAGTGTGGCAGGAAACAATGATCGTGGCTCAAGCATGAAATAGAGTGTTTACTGTATTATTTGAGGCGACTTGGAAGGTTCTGCGCCCACTCTGCATATTTTTTTTAGGTATAAATGGAGAGTGGGCCTGGAATGTTCATTCATGTTGGCACCATGTAACCTTTTTTCTCCCTGTTCGCCGTAAAACCCCAATCAACTCAGCTGTCCCTTTACAGCCCCCACACAAACCTAAACAAACGCTAGTGTGAATGTAAATAAATACTAAAAAGGGGATACCTTAGAATTAAGCTGGATTAACTAAAACATATAAGTAGTAGATATAAGTAGTATATATAAGTAGTAGATATAAGTAGTAGATATAAGTAGTAGATATCAGTAGTATATGTAAGTAGTATATGTAAGTAGTAGATATCAGTAGTAGATATAAGTAGTAGATATCAGTAGTAGATATAAGTAGTAGATATAAGTAGAATATATAAGTAGAATATATAAGTAGTAGATATAAGTAGTAGATATAAGTAGTAGATATAAGTAGATATAAGTAGTAGATATAAGTAGTAGATATAAGTAGTATATACGATTATACATATAAGAAGAAAAAAAAGAAACAAACAAGAAAGGTGAAGTAGAAGTGTAAAAAGAAACAAATGCAACACACGTGACATTGCTCGGGTTGATCAGAACAGACCCTAATTGTTTTGTGTTGTTACCATGGTTACCTATTATCTTTTGCATTTTTCTTCTTTATATGTGGTAGATATTTTCGATATTCAGTTTATGTTTAATTATATGTGGTCGATATGTTGTAGAAAAAATATTTATATTCGGTATATATATATATATAAATTATATTCCAGTATACAGCAAGCATGTGGTACATATTTTATTATACGTGGTGACACGACTTTATATTCGGTGGTTTCAATTTCATAACGTTCTGGTCAAACGACTTTTTCTTATGACATGGAGTGCTTTTTTCTATTTATATTTATATTGACGGTCAATGAAAACTCACCATTAACTCCATATGTTTATGCTGTAAATAACCTTGTCTGCTGCCATGTCCGAGTGTATCATTGAAACACAGGTACCTACTTTATTATGTTTATTATTAAAAACTAATGGATCAGCATGTTAAAAACATATATCAATGCAGGGTTGCTCATTATCTATAGCTTAATGTAGATAAAATGAGATATAATAGAAGGCGAACAGAAAATGCAGTATTGAAAGACCACAGTCAGCAAAAACTCGCATAGAAACACGCACTTCTAGGGATGAATAATAGGCACGGTACATGACATCACATAGGTTGGCAATAGGGTTATCGCCTTGGATTGGTCTGTGACAAAAAATGGCCGCTTGGGTTTAAACCAGGTTCTATGCTTCATCACACCTCATTCTAATTGCGAGATGCTAATTTGACTACTTGGAAATACTTTAAAAGTAGCTATCCCGCCAACGCCTGTACGCCGTTTCTAAGCCTACATACGACGAGGTATATAATTATATACATATTTTGAGAATATAAACTTTATAGATATAATGTAAGCAGCTTTAATCAGTCAGGCCAAACCCCAAAACTGGAGCGTCGAATTAAGAGTTACCAACTCATAATTCATCTTACGCATATTTAATCATGAGTATTTTAAGAAACTTTGAATAAAAAAACTACACTTATAATCGGTACATGTAAATTATTATATGACCTGAGACCTGAACACCTGGATACAGTTTTGATAAACGCGTTTTAGTGTGATGGTGCTGTTATTTCACGGGTTAGTCACTTTAAGATTGCCGCGTGTTCCTTTAAAACAAAGTTTCTTCTGAATCAGATGAATATTTAGGGAGTATCACCAAGGGTTGGCAGAGGGTGAGGGGGTAGGGGTGAGGGGGAGGGGTGGGGGTGTTGGGTCGGGGATGGGGTTAATGTTTATAACTTTATCGCTTATGAATTTAATGTCGCAACATCGCAATAGTCAAAATGTACTGCAATGAAGAATAAAGTTTAACCTATTGCTATCTTGTATTTGGGTGACATTCCACGGAAAGAAGCTGTTGCTAAATTGATAATGAGATATGCAAAGTTTAAGTTAAATTAAACCTCATCAACTCTATCACACTTCCGATCATTTACAATAATAACAGGAATGGACACGAAACTGATATCGTAAACAATGGCTTAAAACTTCCTGGGAATGACTCAACAATCAGACTGGGAAGATTGGTTTCCTGATTAGTTCAAGGATTTTGGAACCTATTGTGAAAGATCCGTGTGTCTGAATCACTACTTTTTTACAATAAATATTAAAAATTCCCGTGTCGGTTGACTGAGTTATAAGAAAGTTAGTAAACACCTTACGTATTTTCAGCACAGATTTTAGACCATAAGAATCTTCTACTGGCCATACGCTGGATCGGGAATTCCAAAACGAGATAATAGCGGGGGTTGTACAACAGTTTCCCTGTCCGATCCAGGTACCCATCATCATGACCGCTTCATTTCCTTGCATACCACTGACATCTTGTACGTTAACGGTTAACGTTAACAACAGCAACAAGAAAAATAATCAATCAAACAACCAATCAACCAATCAATCAATCGTGTTGTATAGTTTTATTATAAATAATTATAATAATACATTATTACATTGAATAATAAATAAACGTGAAACTTGTGAGTGATACGGGTGACTTTTATCTGCCCCTATATGTTAAAGAGAAGATTTTTTTGATATGCTTTAAATAACATTTAGTGCTCCCGTTTTGCCAGAAATAAACATGTTAAATAGCGTGCACTGTTCCCGTTAAGGGTCTTTTTCTTCATGTGGGCTCCTTTAATAAGGAGCCTGGGTGACACAGCTGATAATACAGTAGACTCCGAATCAGGAGATCGCGTGTTCGAGCCTCAACAGCGCCACAAGGTTTCTTCGGCAGGTCGTTAGGCAAGACAAATTATTTAGTCTTGTCCGTCGAAGCTTTACATGCAATTGGTGGTTTCACATCCAAATGCAAATAAAACTCTTAAATAATCATATATGGTAACATGTGGAAATGACAAAACTCATAAAATATATTCTATATTATCTAGTCTACATGGCAAAATAGTATGATAGTATTATTACACATAGTCGCGTTTTCAGGATCTCTAAGGATTAACAATGCCATTGAGTTTATTACACATAGTCGCGTTTTCAGGATTTCTAAGGATTAACAATGCCATTGAATATTATTACACATAGCCGCGTTTTCAGGATCTCTAAGGATTAACAATGCCATTGAGTTTATTACACATAGTCGCGTTTTCAGGATCTCTAAGGATTAACAATGCCATTGAGTTTATTACACATAGTCGCGTTTTCAGGATGTCTAAGGATTAACAATGCCATTGAGTATTATTATACATAGTCGCGTTTTCAGGATCTCTAAGGATTAACAATGCCATTGAGTATTATTATACATAGTCGCGTTTTCAGGATCTCTAAGGATTAACAATGCCATTGAGTTTATTACACATAGTCGCGTTTTCAGGATGTCTAAGGATTAACAATGCCATTGAGTATTATTATACATAGTCGCGTTTTCAGGATCTCTAAAGATTAACAATGCCATTGAGTTTATTACACATAGTCGCGTTTTCAGGATTTCTAAGGATTAACAATGCCATTGAGTATTATTATACATAGTCGCGTTTTCAGGATCTCTAAGGATTAACAATGCCATTGAATATTATTACACATAGTCGCGTTTTCAGGATGTCAAAGGATTAACAATGCCATTGAGTTTATTACACATAATCGCGTTTTCAGGATCTCTAAGGATTAACAATGCCATTGAGTATTATTATACATAGTCGCGTTTTCAGGATCTCTAAGAATTAACAATGCCATTGAGTTTATTACACATAGTCGCGTTTTCAGGATCTCTAAGGATTAACAATGCCATTGAGTATTATTACACATTGTCGCGTTTTCAGGATCTCTAAGAATTAACAATGCCATTGAGTATTATTATACATAGTCGCGTTTTCAGGATCTCTAGGGATTAACAATGCCATTGAGTATTATTACACATTGTCGCGTTTTCAGGATGTCAAAGGATTAGCAATGCTATTGAGTATTATTACACATAGTCGCGTTTTCAGGATGTCTAAGGATTAACAATGCCATTGAGTATTATTATACATAGTCGCGTTTTCAGGATCTCTAAGAATTAACAATGCCATTGAGTATTATTATACATAGTCGCGTTTTCAGGATCTCTAGGGATTAACAATGCCATTGAGTATTATTACACATTGTCGCGTTTTCAGGATGTCAAAGGATTAACAATGCCATTGAGTATTATTACACATAGTCGCGTTTTCAGGATGTCTAAGGATTAATAATGCCATTGAGTTTATTACACATAGTCGCCTTTTCAGGATCTCTAAGGATTAACAATGCCATTGAGTTTATAACATAAAGTCGCGTTTTCAGGATGTCTAAGGATTAACAATGCCATTGAGTTTATTACACATAGTCGCGTTTTCAGGATGTCTAAGGATTAGCAATGCCATTGAGTATTATTACACATTGTCGCGTTTTCAGGATCTCTAAGGATTAACAATGCCATTGAGTTTATTACACATATTCGTGTTTTCAGGATGTTTAAGGATTAACAATGCCATTGAGTTTATTATTACACATAGTCGCGTTTTCAGGATCTCTAAGGATTTACAATGCCATTGAGTATTATTATACATAGTTGCGTTTTCAGGATGTCTAAGGGTTAACGATGCCATTGAGTTTATTACACATAGTCGCGTTTTCAGGATTTCTAAGGATTAACAATGCCATTGAGTTTATTTCACATAGTCGCGTTTTCAGGATGTCTAAGGATTAACAATGCCATTGAGTTTATTACACATAGTCGCGTTTTCAGGATGTCTAAGGATTAACAATGCCATTGAGTTTATTACACATAGTCGCGTTTTCAGGATGTCTAGGGATTAGCAATGCCATTGAATATTATTATACATAGTTGCGTTTTCCGGATGTCTAAGGATTAACAATGCCATTGAGTTTATTACACATAGTCGCGTTTTCAGGATTTCTAAGGATTAACAATGCCATTGAGTTTATTACACATAGTCGCCTTTTCAGGATTTCTACGGATTAACAATGCCATTGAGTTTATTACACATAGTCGCGTTTTCAGGATGTCTAAGGATTAACAATGCTATTGAGTTTATTACACATAGTCGCGTTTTCAGGATGTCTAAGGATTAACAATGCCATTGAATATTATTACACATAGTCGCGTTTTCAGGATGTCAAAGGATTGACAATGCCATTGAGTTTATTACACATAATCGCGTTTTCAGGATCTCTAAGGATTAACAATGCCATTGAGTTTATTACACATAATCGCGTTTTCAGGATCTCTAAGGATTAACAATGCCATTGACTTTATTACACATAGTCGCGTTTTCAGGATGTCTAAGGATTAACAATGCCATTGAGTTTATTACACATAGTCGCGTTTTCAGGATGTCTAAGGATTAACAATGCCATTGAATATTATTACACATAGTCGCGTTTTCAGGATGTCAAAGGATTGACAATACCATTGAGTTTATTACACATAATCGCGTTTTCAGGATCTCTAAGGATTAACAATGCCATTGAGTTTATTACACATAATCGCGTTTTCAGGATCTCTAAGGATTAACAATGCCATTGAGTCTATTACACATAGTCGCGTTTTCAGGATGTCTAAGGATTAACAATGCCATTGAGTTTATTATACATAGTCGCGTTTTCAGGATCTCTAAGGATTAACAATGCCATTGAGTTTATTACACATAGTCGCGTTTTCAGGATGTCAAAGGATTAACAATGCCATTGAGTTTATTACACATAGTCGCGTTTTCAGGATTTATAAGGATTAACAATGCCATTGAATATTATTACACATAGTCGCGTTTTCAGGATGTCAAAGGATTAACAATGCCATTGAGTTTATTACACATAGTCGCGTTTTCAGGATATCTAAGGATTAACAATGCCATTGAGTATTATTATACATAGTCGCGTTTTCAGGATCTCTAAGGATTAACAGTGCCATTGAGTTTATTACACATAGTCGCGTTTTCAGGATCTCTAAGAATTAACAATGCCATTGAGTATTATTATACATAGTTGCGTTTTCAGGATGTCTAAGGATTAACGATGCCATTGAGTTTATTACACATAGTCGCGTTTTCAGGATTTCTAAGGATTAACAATGCCATTGAGTATTATTATACATAGTCGCGTTTTCAGGATTTCTAAGGATTAACAATGCCATTGAGTTTATTACACATAGTCGCGTTTTCAGGATGTCTAAGGATTAACAATGCCATTGAGTTTATTACACATAGTCGCGTTTTCAGGATGTCTAGGGATTAGCAATGCCATTGAATATTATTATACATAGTTGCGTTTTCCGGATGTCTAAGGATTAACAATGCCATTGAGTTTATTACACATAGTCGCGTTTTCAGGATTTCTAAGGATTAACAATGCCATTGAGTTTATTACACATAGTCGCGTTTTCAGGATTTCTACGGATTAACAATGCCATTGAGTTTATTACACATAGTCGCGTTTTCAGGATGTCTAAGGATTAACAATGCCATTGAGTTTATTACACATAGTCGCGTTTTCAGGATGTCTAAGGATTAACAATGCCATTGAATATTATTACACATAGTCGCGTTTTCAGGATGTCAAAGGATTGACAATGCCATTGAGTTTATTACACATAATCGCGTTTTCAAGATCTCTAAGGATTAACAATGCCATTGAGTTTATTACACATAATCGCGTTTTCAGGATCTCTAAGGATTAACAATGCCATTGAGTTTATTACACATAGTCGCGTTTTCAGGATGTCTAAGGATTAACAATGCCATTGAGTTTATTACACATAGTCGCGTTTTCAGGATGTCTAAGGATTAACAATGCCATTGAATATTATTACACATAGTCGCGTTTTCAGGATGTCAAAGGATTGACAATGCCATTGAGTTTATTACACATAATCGCGTTTTCAGGATCTCTAAGGATTAACAATGCCATTGAGTTTATTACACATAATCGCGTTTTCAGGATCTCTAAGGATTAACAATGCCATTGAGTCTATTACACATAGTCGCGTTTTCAGGATGTCTAAGGATTAACAATGCCATTGAGTTTATTATACATAGTCGCGTTTTCAGGATATCTATGGATTGACAATGCCATTGAGTTTATTACACATAGTCGCGTTTTCAGGATGTCAAAGGATTAACAATGCCATTGAGTTTATTACACAAAGTCGCGTTTTCAGGATTTCTAAGGATTAACAATGCCATTGAATATTATTACACATAGTCGCGTTTTCAGGATGTCAAAGGATTAACAATGCCATTGAGTTTATTACACATAGTCGCGTTTTCAGGATATCTAAGGATTAACAATGCCATTGAGTATTATTATACATAGTCGCGTTTTCAGGATATCTAAGGATTAACAGTGCCATTGAGTTTATTACACATAGTCGCGTTTTCAGGATTTCTAAGGATTAACAATGCCATTGAATATTATTACACATAGTCGCGTTTTCAGGATGTCAAAGGATTAACAATGCCATTGAGTTTATTACACATAGTCGCGTTTTCAGGATTTCTAAGGATTAACAATGCCATTGAATATTATTACACATAGTCGCGTTTTCAGGATGTCTAAGGATTAACAATGCCATTGAGTTTATTACACATAGTCGCGTTTTCAGGATATCTAAGGATTAACAATGCCATTGAGTAATATTATACATAGTCGCGTTTTCAGGATCTCTAAGGATTAACAGTGCCATTGAGTTTATTACACATAGTCGCGTTTTCAGGATCTCTAAGGATTTACAATGCCATTGAGTATTATTATACATAGTTGCGTTTTCAGGATGTCTAAGGGTTAACGATGCCATTGAGTTTATTACACATAGTCGCGTTTTCAGGATTTCTAAGGATTAACAATGCCATTGAGTTTATTTCACATAGTCGCTTTTTCAGGATGTCTAAGGATTAACAATGCCATTGAGTTTATTACACATAGTCGCGTTTTCAGGATGTCTAAGGATTAACAATGCCATTGAGTTTATTACACATAGTCGCGTTTTCAGGATGTCTAGGGATTAGCAATGCCATTGAATATTATTATACATAGTTGCGTTTTCCGGATGTCTAAGGATTAACAATGCCATTGAGTTTATTACACATAGTCGCGTTTTCAGGATTTCTAAGGATTAACAATGCCATTGAGTTTATTACACATAGTCGCCTTTTCAGGATTTCTACGGATTAACAATGCCATTGAGTTTATTACACATAGTCGCGTTTTCAGGATGTCTAAGGATTAACAATGCTATTGAGTTTATTACACATAGTCGCGTTTTCAGGATGTCTAAGGATTAACAATGCCATTGAATATTATTACACATAGTCGCGTTTTCAGGATGTCAAAGGATTGACAATGCCATTGAGTTTATTACACATAATCGCGTTTTCAGGATCTCTAAGGATTAACAATGCCATTGAGTTTATTACACATAATCGCGTTTTCAGGATCTCTAAGGATTAACAATGCCATTGACTTTATTACACATAGTCGCGTTTTCAGGATGTCTAAGGATTAACAATGCCATTGAGTTTATTACACATAGTCGCGTTTTCAGGATGTCTAAGGATTAACAATGCCATTGAATATTATTACACATAGTCGCGTTTTCAGGATGTCAAAGGATTGACAATGCCATTGAGTTTATTACACATAATCGCGTTTTCAGGATCTCTAAGGATTAACAATGCCATTGAGTTTATTACACATAATCGCGTTTTCAGGATCTCTAAGGATTAACAATGCCATTGAGTCTATTACACATAGTCGCGTTTTCAGGATGTCTAAGGATTAACAATGCCATTGAGTTTATTATACATAGTCGCGTTTTCAGGATCTCTAAGGATTAACAATGCCATTGAGTTTATTACACATAGTCGCGTTTTCAGGATGTCAAAGGATTAACAATGCCATTGAGTTTATTACACATAGTCGCGTTTTCAGGATTTCTAAGGATTAACAATGCCATTGAATATTATTACACATAGTCGCGTTTTCAGGATGTCAAAGGATTAACAATGCCATTGAGTTTATTACACATAGTCGCGTTTTCAGGATATCTAAGGATTAACAATGCCATTGAGTATTATTATACATAGTCGCGTTTTCAGGATCTCTAAGGATTAACAGTGCCATTGAGTTTATTACACATAGTCGCGTTTTCAGGATCTCTAAGAATTAACAATGCCATTGAGTATTATTATACATAGTTGCGTTTTCAGGATGTCTAAGGATTAACGATGCCATTGAGTTTATTACACATAGTCGCGTTTTCAGGATTTCTAAGGATTAACAATGCCATTGAGTATTATTATACATAGTCGCGTTTTCAGGATTTCTAAGGATTAACAATGCCATTGAGTTTATTACACATAGTCGCGTTTTCAGGATGTCTAAGGATTAACAATGCCATTGAGTTTATTACACATAGTCGCGTTTTCAGGATGTCTAGGGATTAGCAATGCCATTGAATATTATTATACATAGTTGCGTTTTCCGGATGTCTAAGGATTAACAATGCCATTGAGTTTATTACACATAGTCGCGTTTTCAGGATTTCTAAGGATTAACAATGCCATTGAGTTTATTACACATAGTCGCGTTTTCAGGATTTCTACGGATTAACAATGCCATTGAGTTTATTACACATAGTCGCGTTTTCAGGATGTCTAAGGATTAACAATGCCATTGAGTTTATTACACATAGTCGCGTTTTCAGGATGTCTAAGGATTAACAATGCCATTGAATATTATTACACATAGTCGCGTTTTCAGGATGTCAAAGGATTGACAATGCCATTGAGTTTATTACACATAATCGCGTTTTCAAGATCTCTAAGGATTAACAATGCCATTGAGTTTATTACACATAATCGCGTTTTCAGGATCTCTAAGGATTAACAATGCCATTGAGTTTATTACACATAGTCGCGTTTTCAGGATGTCTAAGGATTAACAATGCCATTGAGTTTATTACACATAGTCGCGTTTTCAGGATGTCTAAGGATTAACAATGCCATTGAATATTATTACACACAGTCGCGTTTTCAGGATGTCAAAGGATTGACAATGCCATTGAGTTTATTACACATAATCGCGTTTTCAGGATCTCTAAGGATTAACAATGCCATTGAGTTTATTACACATAATCGCGTTTTCAGGATCTCTAAGGATTAACAATGCCATTGAGTCTATTACACATAGTCGCGTTTTCAGGATGTCTAAGGATTAACAATGCCATTGAGTTTATTATACATAGTCGCGTTTTCAGGATATCTAAGGATTAACAATGCCATTGAGTTTATTACACATAGTCGCGTTTTCAGGATGTCAAAGGATTAACAATGCCATTGAGTTTATTACACAAAGTCGCGTTTTCAGGATTTCTAAGGATTAACAATGCCATTGAATATTATTACACATAGTCGCGTTTTCAGGATGTCAAAGGATTAACAATGCCATTGAGTTTATTACACATAGTCGCGTTTTCAGGATATCTAAGGATTAACAATGCCATTGAGTATTATTATACATAGTCGCGTTTTCAGGATATCTAAGGATTAACAGTGCCATTGAGTTTATTACACATAGTCGCGTTTTCAGGATCTCTAAGGATTAACAATGCCATTGAGTATTATTATACATAGTTGCGTTTTCAGGATGTCTAAGGATTAACGATGCCATTGAGTTTATTACACATAGTCGCGTTTTCAGGATTTCTAAGGATTAACAATGCCATTGAGTATTATTATACATAGTTGCGTTTTCAGGATGTCTAAGGATTAACAATGCCATTGAATTTATTACACATAGTCGCCTTTTCAGGATGTCTAAGGATTAGCAATGCCATTGAGTTTATTACACATAGTCGCGTTTTCAGGATTTCTAAGGATTAACAATGCCATTGAGTTTATTACACATAGTCGCGTTTTCAGGATTTCTAAGGATTAACAATGCCATTGAGTTTATTATACATAGTTGCGTAATCAGGATGTCTAAGGATTAACAATGCCATTGAGTTTATTACACATAGTCGCGTTTTCAGGATTTCTAAGGATTAACAATGCCATTGAGTTTATTACACATAGTCGCGTTTTCAGGATTTCTAAGGATTAACAATGCCATTCAGTATTAATATACATAGTCGCGTTTTCAGGATATCTAAGGATTAACAATGCCATTGAGTTTATTACACATAGTCGCGTTTATAGGATCTCTAAGGATTAACAATGCCAATGAGTTTATTACACATAGTCGCGTTTTCAGGATGTCTAAGGATTAACAATGCCATTGAGTATTATTATACATAGTCGCGTTTTCAGGATGTCTAAGGATTAACAATGCCATTGAGTATTATTATACATAGTCGCGTTTTCAGGATCTCTAAGGATTAACAATGCCATTGAGTTTATTACACATAGTCGCGTTTTCAGGATTTCTAAGGATTAACAATGCCATTGTGTATTATTATACATAGTCGCGTTTTCAGGATTTCTAAGGATTAACAATGCCATTGAGTTTATTACACATAGTCGCGTTTTCAGGATGTCTAAGGATTAACAATGCCATTGAGTTTATTACACATAGTCGCGTTTTCAGGATGTCTAAGGATTAGCAATGCCATTGAATATTATTATACATAGTTGCGTTTTCCGGATGTCTAAGGATTAACAATGCCATTGAGTTTATTACACATAGTCGCGTTTTCTGGATTTCTAAGGATTAACAATGCCATAGAGTTTATTACACATAGTCGCGTTTTCAGGATTTCTACGGATTAACAATGCCATTGAGTTTATTACACATAGTCGCGTTTTTAGGATCTCTAAGGATTAACAATGCCATTGAGTTTATTACACATAGTCGCGTTTTCAGGATGTCTAAGGATTAACAATGCCATTGAATATTATTACACATAGTCGCGTTTTCAGGATGTCAAAGGATTGACAATGCCATTGAGTTTATTACACATAATCGCGTTTTCAGGATCTCTAAGGCTTAACAATGCCATTGAGTTTATTACACATAATCGCGTTTTCAGGATCTCTAAGGATTAACAATACCATTGAGTTTATTACACATAGTCGCGTTTTCAGGATGTCTCAGGATTAACAATGCCATTGAATATTATTACACATAGTCGCGTTTTCATGATGTCAAAGGATTGACAATGCCATTGAGTTTATAACACATAATCGCGTTTTCAGGATCTCTAAGATTAACAATGCCATTGAGTTTATTACACATAATCGCGTTTTCAGGATCTCTAAGGATTAACAATGCCATTGAGTTTATTACACATAGTCGCGTTTTCAGGATGTCTAAGGATTAACAATGCCATTGAGTTTATTTATACATAGTCGCGTTTTCAGGATCTGTAAGGATTAACAATGCCATTGAGTATTATTACACATGGTCGCGTTTTCAGGATGTCTAAGATTAACAATGCCATTGAGTTTATTACACATAGTCGTGTTTTCAGGATCTCTAAGGATTAACAATGCCATTGAGTATTATTACACATAGTCGCGTTTTCAGGATGTCTAAGGATTTACAATGCCATTGCGTTTTTTACACATGTGTTCAGGATGTCTAAGGATTAACAATGCCATTGAGTTTATTACACATAGTCGCGTTTTCAGGATGTCTAAGGATTAACAATGCCATTGAGTATTATTACACATTGTCGCGTTTTCAGGATCTCTAAGGATTAACAATGCCATTGAGTTTATTACACATAATTGCGTTTTCAGGATGTCAAAGGATTAACAATGCCATTGAGTATTATTACACATAGTCGCGTTTTCAGGATCTCTAAGGATTAACAATGCCATTGAGTTTATTACACATAGTCGCATTTTCAGGATGTCAAAGGATTAACAATGCCATTGAGTATTATTACACATAGTTGCGTTTTCAGGATCTCTAAGGATCAACAATGCCATTTAGTTTATTACACATAGTCGCGTTTTCAGGATTTCTAAGGATTAACAATGCCATTGAGTATTATTATACATAGTCGCGTTTTTAGGATGTCTAAGGATTAACAATGCCATTGAGTTTATTACACATAGTCGCGTTTTCATGATTTCTAAGGATTAACAATGCCATTGAGTATTGTAACACATAGTCGCGTTTTCAGGATCTCTAAGGATTAACAATGCCATTGAGTTTATTACACATAGTCGCGTTTTCAGGATCTCTAAGGATTAACAATGCCATTGAGTATTATTATACATAGTCGCGTTTTCAGGATGTCTAAGGATTAACAATGCCATTGAGTTTATTACACATAGTCGCGTTTTCAGGATGTCAAAGGATTAACAATGCCATTGAGTCTTATTATACATAGTTGCGTTTTCAGGATTTCTAAGGATTAACAATGCCATTGAGTATTATTACACATAGTCGCGTTTTCAGGATGTCTAAGGATTAACAATGCCATTGAGTTTATTACACATAGTCGCGTTTTCAGGATGTCTAAGGATTAACAATGCCATTGAGTATTATTATACATAGTCGCGTTTTCAGGATGTCTAAGGATTAACAATGCCATTGAGTTTATTACACATAGTCGCGTTTTCAGGATCTCTTAGGATTAACAATGCCATTGAGTTTATTACACATAGTCGCGTTTTCAGGATTTCTAAGGATTAACAATGCCATTGAGTATTATTACACATAGTCGCGTTTTCAGGATGTCTAAGGATTAACAATGCCATTGAGTTTATTACACATAGTCGCGTTTTCAGGATTTCTAAGGATTAACAATGCCATTGAGTTTATTACACATAGTCGCGTTTTCAGGATTTCTACGGATTAACAATGCCATTGAGTTTATTACACATAGTCGCGTTTTCAGGATGTCTAAGGATTAACAATGCCATTGAGTTTATTACACATAGTCCCGTTTTCAGGATGTCTAAGGATTAACAATGCCATTGAATATTATTACACATAGTCGCGTTTTCAGGATGTCAAAGGATTGACAATGCCATTGAGTTTATTACACATAATCGCGTTTTCAGGATCTCTAAGGATTAACAATGCCATTGAGTTTATTACACATAATCGCGTTTTCAGGATCTCTAAGGATTAACAATACCATTGAGTTTATTACACATAGTCGCGTTTTCAGGATGTCTAAGGATTAACAATGCCATTGAGTTTATTACACATAGTCGCGTTTTCAGGATGTCTAAGGATTAACAATGCCATTGAATATTATTACACATAGTCGCGTTTTCAGGATGTCAAAGGATTGACAATGCCATTGAGTTTATAACACATAATCGCGTTTTCAGGATCTCTAAGGATTAACAATGCCATTGAGTTTATTACACATAATCGCGTTTTCAGGATCTCTAAGGATTAACAATGCCATTGAGTTTATTACACATAGTCGCGTTTTCAGGATCTCTAAGGATTAACAATGCCATTGAGTTTATTACACATAGTCGCGTTTTCAGGATGTCAAAGGATTAACAATGCCATTGAGTTTATTACACATAGTCGCGTTTTCAGGATTTCTAAGGATTAACAATGCCATTGAATAGTATTACACATAGTCGCGTTTTCATGATGTCAAAGGATTAACAATGCCATTGAGTTTATTACACACAGTCGCGTTTTCAGAATATCTAAGGATTAACAATGCCATTGAGTTTATTACACATAGTCGCGTTTTCAGGATGTCAAAGGATTAACAATGCCATTGAGTATTATTTCACATAGTCGCGTTTTCAGGATTTCTAAGGATTAACAATGCCATTGAGTATTATTACACATGGTCGCGTTTTCAGGATGTCTAAGGATTAACAATGCCATTGAGTTTATTACACATAGTCGCGTTTTCAGGATCTTTAAGGATTAACAATGCCATTGAGTATTATTACACATAGTCGCGTTTTCAGGATGTCTAAGGATTAACAATGCCATTGCGTTTTTTACACATAGTCGAGTGTTCAGGATGTCTAAGGATTAACAATGCCATTGAGTATTGCTACACATAGTCGCGTTTTCAGGATCTCTAAGGATTAACAATGCCATTGAGTTTATTACACATAGTCGCGTTTTCAGGATCTCTAAGGATTAACAATGCCATTGAGTATTATTATACATAGTCGCGTTTTCAGGATGTCTAAGGATTAACAATGCCATTGAGTTTATTACACATAGTCGCGTTTTCAGGATGTCAAAGGATTAACAATGCCATTGAGTCTTATTATACATAGTTGCGTTTGCAGGATTTCTAAGGAAATAACAATGCCATTGAGTATTATTACACATAGTCGCGTTTTCAGGATGTCTAAGGATTAACAATGCCATTGAGTTTATTACACATAGTCGCGTTTTCAGGATCTCTAAGGATTAACAATGCCATTGAGTATTATTATACATAGTCGCGTTTTCAGGATGTCTAAGGATTAACAATGCCATTGAGTTTATTACACATAGTCGCGTTTTCAGGATCTCTAAGGATTAACAATGCCATTGAGTTTATTACACATAGTCGCGTTTTCAGGATTTCTAAGGATTAACAATGCCATTGAGTATTATTACACATAGTCGCGTTTTCAGGATGTCTAAGGATTAACAATGCCATTGAGTTTATTACACATAGTCGCGTTTTCAGGATTTCTAAGGATTAACAATGCCATTGAGTTTATTACACATAGTCGCGTTTTCAGGATTTCTACGGATTAACAATGCCATTGAGTTTATTACACATAGTCGCGTTTTCAGGATGTCTAAGGATTAACAATGCCATTGAGTTTATTACACATAGTCGCGTTTTCAGGATGTCTAAGGATTAACAATGCCATTGAATATTATTACACATAGTCGCGTTTTCAGGCTGTCAAAGGATTGACAATGCCATTGAGTTTATTACACATAATCGCGTTTTCAAGATCTCTAAGGATTAACAATGCCATTGAGTTTATTACACATAATCGCGTTTTCAGGATGTCTAAGGATTAACAATGCCATTGATATTATTAAACATAGTCGCGTTTTCAGGATGTCTAAGGATTAACAATGCCATTGAATATTATTACACATAGTCGCGTTTTCAGGATGTCAAAGGATTGACAATGCCATTGAGTTTATAACACATAATCGCGTTTTCAGGATCTCTAAGGATTAACAATGCCATTGAGTTTATTACACATAATCGCGTTTTCAGGATCTCTAAGGATTAACAATGCCATTGAGTTTATTACACAAAGTCGCGTTTTCAGGATGTCTAAGGATTAACAATGCCATTGAGTTTATTATACATAGTCGCGTTTTCAGGATCTCTAAGGATTAACAATGCCATTGAGTTTATTACACATAGTCGCGTTTTCAGGATGTCAAAGGATTAACAATGCCATTGAGTTTATTACACATAGTCGCGTTTTCAGGATTTCTAAGGATTAACAATGCCATTGAATAGTATTACACATAGTCGCGTTTTCAGGATGTCAAAGGATTAACAATGCCATTGAGTTTATTACACATAGTCGCGTTTTCAGAATATCTAAGGATTAACAATGCCATTGAGTTTATTACACATAGTCGCGTTTTCAGGATGTCAAAGGATTAACAATGCCATTGAGTATTATTTCACATAGTCGCGTTTTCAGGATTTCTAAGGATTAACAATGCCATTGAGTATTATTACACATGGTCGCGTTTTCAGGATGTCTAAGGATTAACAATGCCATTGAGTTTATTACACATAGTCGCGTTTTCAGGATCTTTAAGGATTAACAATGCCATTGAGTATTATTACACATAGTCGCGTTTTCAGGATGTCTAAGGATTAACAATGCCATTGCGTTTTTTACACATAGTCGAGTGTTCAGGATGTCTAAGGATTAACAATGCCATTGAGTATTGTTACACATAGTCGCGTTTTCAGGATCTCTAAGGATTAACAATGCCATTGAGTTTATTACACAAAGTCGCGTTTTCAGGATCTCTAAGGATTATCAATGCCATTGAGTATTATTATACATAGTCGCGTTTTCAGGATGTCTAAGGATTAACAATGCCATTGAGTTTATTACACATAGTCGCGTTTTCAGGATGTCAAAGGATTAACAATGCCATTGAGTCTTATTATACATAGTTGCGTTTTCAGGATTTCTAAGGATTAACAATGCCATTGAGTATTATTACACATAGTCGCGTTTTCAGGATGTCTAAGGATTAACAATGCCATTGAGTTTATTACACATAGTCGCGTTTTCAGGAACTCTAAGGATTAACAATGCCATTGAGTATTATTATACATAGTCGCGTTTTCAGGATGTCTAAGGATTAACAATGCCATTGAGTTTATTACACATAGTCGCGTTTTCAGGATCTCTAAGGATTAACAATGCCATTGAGTTTATTACACATAGTCGCGTTTTCAGGATTTCTAAGGATTAACAATGCCATTGAGTATTATTATACATAGTCGCGTTTTCAGGATGTCTAAGGATTAACAATGCCATTGAGTTTATTACACATAGTCGCGTTTTCAGGATGTCAAAGGATTAACAATGCCATTGAGTCTTATTATACATAGTTGCGTTTGCAGGATTTCTAAGGAAATAACAATGCCATTGAGTATTATTACACATAGTCGCGTTTTCAGGATGTCTAAGGATTAACAATGCCATTGAGTTTATTACACATAGTCGCGTTTTCAGGATCTCTAAGGATTAACAATGCCATTGAGTATTATTATACATAGTCGCGTTTTCAGGATGTCTAAGGATTAACAATGCCATTGAGTTTATTACACATAGTCGCGTTTTCAGGATCTCTAAGGATTAACAATGCCATTGAGTTTATTACACATAGTCGCGTTTTCAGGATTTCTAAGGATTAACAATGCCATTGAGTATTATTACACATAGTCGCGTTTTCAGGATGTCTAAGGATTAACAATGCCATTGAGTTTATTACACATAGTCGCGTTTTCAGGATTTTCTAAGGATTAACAATGCCATTGAGTTTATTACACATAGTCGCGTTTTCAGGATTTCTACGGATTAACAATGCCATTGAGTTTATTACACATAGTCGCGTTTTCAGGATGTCTAAGGATTAACAATGCCATTGAGTTTATTACACATAGTCGCGTTTTCAGGATGTCTAAGGATTAACAATGCCATTGAATATTATTACACATAGTCGCGTTTTCAGGATGTCAAAGGATTGACAATGCCATTGAGTTTATTACACATAATCGCGTTTTCAGGATCTCTAAGGATTAACAATGCCATTGAGTTTATTACACATAATCGCGTTTTCAGGATCTCTAAGGATTAACAATACCATTGAGTTTATTACACATAGTCGCGTTTTCAGGATGTCTAAGGATTAACAATGCCATTGATATTATTAAACATAGTCGCGTTTTCAGGATGTCTAAGGATTAACAATGCCATTGAATATTATTACACATAGTCGCGTTTTCAGGATGTCAAAGGATTGACAATGCCATTGAGTTTATAACACATAATCGCGTTTTCAGGATCTCTAAGGATTAACAATGCCATTGAGTTTATTACACATAATCGCGTTTTCAGGATCTCTAAGGATTAACAATGCCATTGAGTTTATTACACATAGTCGCGTTTTCAGGATGTCTAAGGATTAACAATGCCATTGAGTTTATTATACATAGTCGCGTTTTCAGGATCTCTAAGGATTAACAATGCCATTGAGTTTATTACACATAGTCGCGTTTTCAGGATGTCAAAGGATTAACAATGCCATTGAGTTTATTACACATAGTCGCGTTTTCAGGATTTCTAAGGATTAACAATGCCATTGAATAGTATTACACATAGTCGCGTTTTCAGGATGTCAAAGGATTAACAATGCCATTGAGTTTATTACACATAGTCGCGTTTTCAGAATATCTAAGGATTAACAATGCCATTGAGTTTATTACACATAGTCGCGTTTTCAGGATGTCAAAGGATTAACAATGCCATTGAGTATTATTTCACATAGTCGCGTTTTCAGGATTTCTAAGGATTAACAATGCCATTGAGTATTATTACACATGGTCGCGTTTTCAGGATGTCTAAGGATTAACAATGCCATTGAGTTTATTACACATAGTCGCGTTTTCAGGATCTTTAAGGATTAACAATGCCATTGAGTATTATTACACATAGTCGCGTTTTCAGGATGTCTAAGGATTAACAATGCCATTGCGTTTTTTACACATAGTCGAGTGTTCAGGATGTCTAAGGATTAACAATGCCATTGAGTATTGTTACACATAGTCGCGTTTTCAGGATCTCTAAGGATTAACAATGCCATTGAGTTTATTACACAAAGTCGCGTTTTCAGGATCTCTAAGGATTATCAATGCCATTGAGTATTATTATACATAGTCGCGTTTTCAGGATGTCTAAGGATTAACAATGCCATTGAGTTTATTACACATAGTCGCGTTTTCAGGATGTCAAAGGATTAACAATGCCATTGAGTCTTATTATACATAGTTGCGTTTTCAGGATTTCTAAGGATTAACAATGCCATTGAGTATTATTACACATAGTCGCGTTTTCAGGATGTCTAAGGATTAACAATGCCATTGAGTTTATTACACATAGTCGCGTTTTCAGGAACTCTAAGGATTAACAATGCCATTGAGTATTATTATACATAGTCGCGTTTTCAGGATGTCTAAGGATTAACAATGCCATTGAGTTTATTACACATAGTTGCGTTTTCAGGATCTCTAAGGATTAACAATGCCATTGAGTTTATTACACATAGTCGCGTTTTCAGGATTTCTAAGGATTAACAATGCCATTGAGTATTATTACACATAGTCGCGTTTTCAGGATCTCTAAGGATTAACAATGCCATTGAGTTTATTACACATAGTCGCGTTTTCAGGATCTCTAAGGATTAACAATGCCATTGAGTATTATTATACATAGTCGCGTTTTCAGGATCTCTAAGGATTAACAATGCCATTGAGTTTATTACACATAGTCGCGTTTTCAGGATGTCTAAGGATTAACAATGCCATTGAGTTTATTATACATAGTCGCGTTTTCAGGATCTCTAAGGATTAACAATGCCATTGAGTTTATTACACATAGTCGCGTTTTCAGGATGTCAAAGGATTAACAATGCCATTGAGTTTATTACACATAGTCGCGTTTTCAGGATTTCTAAGGATTAACAATGCCATTGAATAGTATTACACATAGTCGCGTTTTCAGGATGTCAAAGGATTAACAATGCCATTGAGTTTATTACACATAGTCGCGTTTTCAGAATATCTAAGGATTAACAATGCCATTGAGTTTATTACACATAGTCGCGTTTTCAGGATGTCAAAGGATTAACAATGCCATTGAGTATTATTTCACATAGTCGCGTTTTCAGGATTTCTAAGGATTAACAATGCCATTGAGTATTATTACACATGGTCGCGTTTTCAGGATGTCTAAGGATTAACAATGCCATTGAGTTTATTACACATAGTCGCGTTTTCAGGATCTTTAAGGATTAACAATGCCATTGAGTATTATTACACATAGTCGCGTTTTCAGGATGTCTAAGGATTAACAATGCCATTGCGTTTTTTACACATAGTCGAGTGTTCAGGATGTCTAAGGATTAACAATGCCATTGAGTTTATTACACATAGTCGCGTTTTCAGGATGTCTAAGGATTAACAATGCCATTGAGTATTATTACACATTGTCGCGTTTTCAGGATCTCTAAGGATTAACAATGCCATTGAGTTTATTACACATAGTCGCGTTTTCAGGATGTCAAAGGATTAACAATGCCATTGAGTATTATTACACATAGTCGCGTTTTCAGGATCTCTAAGGATTAACAATGCCATTGAGTTTATTACACATAGTCGCGTTTTCAGGATGTCAAAGGATTAACAATGCCATTGAGTATTATTACACATAGTCGCGTTTTCAGGATCTCTAAGGATTAACAATGCCATTGAGTTTATTACACATAGTCGCATTTTCAGGATGTCAAAGGATTAACAATGCCATTGAGTTTATTACACATAGTCGCGTTTTCAGGATGTCTAAGGATTAACAATGCCATTGAGTATTATTACACATTGTCGCGTTTTCAGGATCTCTAAGGATTAACAATGCCATTGAGTTTATTACACATAGTCGCGTTTTCAGGATGTCAAAGGATTAACAATGCCATTGAGTATTATTACACATAGTCGCGTTTTCAGGATCTCTAAGGATTAACAATGCCATTGAGTTTATTACACATAATCGCGTTTTCAGGATGTCAAAGGATTAACAATGCCATTGAGTATTATTACACATAGTCGCGTTTTCAGGATCTCTAAGGATCAACAATGCCATTTAGTTTATTACACATAGTCGCGTTTTCAGGATTTCTAAGGATTAACAATGCCATTGAGTATTATTATACATAGTCGCGTTTTCAGGATGTCTAAGGATTAACAATGCCATTGAGTTTATTACACATAGTCGCGTTTTCATGATTTCTAAGGATTAACAATGCCATTGAGTATTGTTACACATAGTCGCGTTTTCAGGATCTCTAAGGATTAACAATGCCATTGAGTTTATAACACATAGTCGCGTTTTCAGGATCTCTAAGGATTAACAATGCCATTGAGTATTATTATACATAGTCGCGTTTTCAGGATGTCTAAGGATTAACAATGCCATTGAGTTTATTACACATAGTCGCGTTTTCAGGATGTCAAAGGATTAACAATGCCATTGAGTCTTATTATACATAGTTGCGTTTTCAGGATTTCTAAGGATTAACAATGCCATTGAGTATTATTACACATAGTCGCGTTTTCAGGATGTCTAAGGATTAACAATGCCATTGCGTTTATTACACATAGTCGCGTTTTCAGGAACTCTAAGGATTAACAATGCCATTGAGTATTATTATACATAGTCGCGTTTTCAGGATGTCTAAGGATTAACAATGCCATTGAGTTTATTACACACAGTCGCGTTTTCAGGATTTCTAAGGATTAACAATGCCATTGAGTATTATTACACATAGTCGCGTTTTGAGGATCTCTAAGGATTAACAATGCCATTGAGTTTATTACACATAGTCGCGTTTTCAGGATCTCTAAGGATTAACAATGCCATTGAGTATTATTATACATAGTCGCGTTTTCAGGATCTCTAAGGATTAACAATGCCATTGAGTTTATTACACATAGTCGCGTTTTCAGGATTTCTAAGTATTAACAATGCCATTGAGTATTATTATACATAGTCGCGTTTTCAGGATTTCTAAGGGTTAACGATGCCATTGAGTTTATTAAACATAGTCGCGTTTTCAGGATCTCTAAGGATTAACAATGCCATTGAGTATTATTACACATAGTCGCGTTTTCAGGATCTCTAAGGATTAACAATGCCACTGAGTTTATTAAACATAGTCGCGTTTTCAGGATCTCTAAGGATTAACAATGCCATTGAGTTTCTTTTGTTTAGAGGTGTCACTGCGTTATCCATTTTTCGATCAAGTTCACAGTTGTTATAATTGTTATAGTGATACGACAAAGTCGTTAGCTCCTCACATAATTTAACTTATGTTGACCAACTAAAGTAGCCAGATACATATTGCACATGTACGCGTCAGGGCTTTTCCCAGGATTTTTTAAAGGATTGGTGGCATTATTTTATTTTGCGAAGGAAGTGGGATGGGCTTGGGAAGGGTGGGTAGTCACCCCTTCTTGCAGAATTTCTTTTAAATGTCAGTTGAAAAGAAGAGATTTGGTGTGCCACTACAGGAACTAATTAACTACCCAATCAACAAGTTCTGTAATTACCACTAATTGTATATCCACTGATGACGCCCCCGACCACCACACCCCCGCCCCCACCCCCCACCCCACACACATCAATGATTTGATAATTGTACAGGCTCAACGAGGAAGTAGATGATAATCTGTGGAAATATAGCAGTTAATGTATAAGAAGTATCATTTTTTTTACAAACTGTTTAGGCAAAATAAATATCGGTGTATAAACTGTTTAGGCAAAGTAAATATCTGTGTAGTCTATAAACTGTTTAGGCAAGGTAAATATCAGAGTATAAACTGTTAGGCAAGGTAAATTGCAGATTATAAACTGTTTAGGCAAGGTAAATATCAGAGTATTAACTGTTTAGGCAAGGTAAATGTCAGTGTATAAACTGTTTAGGCAAGGTAAATATCAGAGTATAAACTGTTTAGGCAAGGTACATATCAGAGTATAAACTGTTTAGGCAAAGTAAATGTCAGATTATAAACTGTTTAAGCAAAGTAAATATCAGAGTATAAACTAATGTGACTGCATTATGCAAGACAAAATAGTATACACATTTATCTTTATTTCAGGACATGTAAAGATATGGACTTCATACCTGATGTGGCTGAAGGAATGGCACAGAATATCGAATTTTTGACAGTAAACAAGAATATTGAAAGCGTCATGTCAGATATGGAACAGATCAAAACCACACGACAGCAGAAGAAAACCACGCTTAAAAAGTCGAGAAAAGACGTTCTTCAAAGCATGACAGATTTCAGAAACCACGTGAACAAAGTATTTGACACTCTTGAGAAGAAAGTCAAAAATGATATGGAGAAGCTTTATGAAAATAACGACAAAGACATCCAAGATGACATAGATGCATGTGACCACTTAATGGCGAAGCTGAAACAAGTGAAGCAACAGCTTGATGCAAACAGTGCTACCAACGAGTCTCAGACGTTTATATTTGTAAAGAAGTGTCAACAGCAGATGAAAGATGGAAACCATCTGATGCAAGTGTTGGCAACTCCTAGAAAGGACAGAATACACTTCATCATCAATGATCCAGAGATAGAGACGTTCCTTGCCAGAATAACCAATCTGGGGAAACTAGAAATGATTTCAACTGGACCAGAAATCAAGAAACAAAAGAAGGTCAAAGCCTACACAGCTGGAAAATATAGAGACTATAATGTAAGTTAAAAGGGACGAGACAGCTTGCTCCATAACAGGATCCTGTCTGATGGCTGACGGAACAATATTACTAACTGACTCTAAAAACAAGAAATTGAAACGATTGGACGCCGCATACAAGTTGACTGACCACTGTGATCTACCTGCTACACCAAAGACAGTGTGCCCCATTGACCAGCTAGAGGTAGCCGTAACCGAAACGAATAAAGCGATTCACTTTGTATCTGTGGGTAGTAAGATGACAGTTACTCGGTCCATTCAAATGAAGCACAAGGTATGGGGTTTAGCATACCGACACAACCAGCTATATGTCTCAGATGAAGCCAACAAAGTATACAGCTACAACATCTCAGGCAAGTGCATCCGTACACTCTTCAAGGACACTAATGGTGTGGAGATGTTCTCCTGGACCTAGCATATTGCCGTCAGTCCTGATGGCTCAAAGATCTATGAGGCAGATGCTCATAAAGGACTGGTGACACTGTACACTTCAGGCCAGCTCCTGTCAACATTCTCTGATAAACAGCTCGATGGTGCATATGGAGTGTGTGTAGCCAATGATGGAAGTGTGTTTCTGTGTGGGTGCTGGTCAGACAACTTGATACAGGTAGATGATGAAGGAAAACAGATGAATGGGGTGTTAGCAACTGTGAACGATGGGATACATGGTCCATATTCAGTGTGTATTGATAAACTTAAATCAACAATGATGGTAACTATGAAGAAGACACAGTGAGAGTGTTTGACTTGAAGTGAAAGTGTTTGACTTAAAGTAAAGTGATAGTGTTTGACTGTTTGACTTGAACTGAGTGCTTGACTTGAAGTGATAGTGTTTGACTTGAAATGAAAGGATGTTACTTGAAGTGAAAGGTTTTGACCTGGAAATGAGTGTATCTTGCAGTGAGAGTGTTAGACTTGAAGTGAGTGTTTGATTTGAAGTAAGGGTGTTTGACTTGAGGTAGGAGTGTTGGATTTAAAATCAGAGTGTTTGACTTGAATTGAGAGTGTTTGACTTAACGTAAGTGTTTGACTTGTTAGTGGGAGTGTTTGACTTAAAGTGAGAGTATTTGACTGGAGTTGAGTGTTTGACTTGAAGTGAGAGAGTTTGTCTTGACGTGAGTATTTGACGTGTTAGTGAGAGTGTTTGACTGTTTGACTTAAAATCAGGGTGTTTGACTTGAAGTCAGAGTGTTTGACTAAACGTGAGTGTTTGGCTTGTTAGTGGATGTGTTTTACTTAAAGTGAGTGTTTAACTTGAAGTGAGAGTGTTCGACTTAACGTGAGTATTTGACGTGTTAGTGAGAGTGTTTGACTTAAAGTGAGTGTTTAACTTGAAGTGAGAGTGTTCGACTTGACGTGAGTATTTGACGTGTTAGTGAGAGTGTTTGACTTGAATTGAGTGTTTGACTTGAAGTGAGAGTGTTTGACTTGACGTGAGTGTTTGACTTGAAGTGAGAGTGTTTGACTTGACGTGAGTATTTGACGTGTTAGTGAGAGCGTTTGACTTGAATTGAGTGTTGAGAGAGAGAGAGAGAGAGAGAGAGAGAGAGAGAGAGAGAGAGAGAGAGAGACTTACATAATGTATGTGTTTATCATATACATAATACAATCCATATTTGATACATTCTATAATAATTCAACGGCTTCGTGGTCGAGGGGTTAACGACGTTGAGTTGTAAACCTTATCACCCGACACCGCTGCGAGTTCGAATCCCACTTGGAGATCAACTTGTAAGTGAGAAAGTGTAGATTCTTACGGATGGCGGGAGGTATACAGTATTGGTTCTACCCAAGGAAAAAAATGGGGGGATCTGCCTCCACCTCAAAAACAATCGACCGTCATATATGGCCTAAAATTGCAAAAATGGCATAACACACCATTAAAACAAACACTCTGTAATAAAACCTTTTTACGCACATACCGTTTATATACCAACACGTGTGACCTTTTTTGATGTGTTTAAATGTAGTTTATATTCACTACATCTTCTATTAATTTCAAATAAAAAGCACTTGTAATTATAACATCTGTAATCTATATCTTCGTTATATCCACCATATTGTATTTGCACCTATTTGTAAATTGAACTGCACGTATATCCATGACTTGTGAATATGTTACTCTTTTATTTACGTCTACTCAACAACACTGTATCTGTCCTGTAGGCCATCTAATGTGGTGACCAAGCGGATAAGCAAGTTCAACTCTGAATCCGGATATCACGGGTTTGAGCCGTACGGGTAATATGAAACATGACAACCCAGTTGTACTTCAACTTTTAGAAAAATACAATTCTCTTATAGCTGATAATGTTATTTTATTACATTTTCATCGGTGAAAGATTGGGATTTCTCAGTGAAAGAATATTCATCATGGCTAAATATTATTAACTAACTCCGAACACAGAAATAACTAACCGTGATGCTGGATTATGACGTCAATACAGTGGTACTGACGTCGACGTCATCCACCGATAACGTTCAATAACGCGAATAATTTCGGTTAAAATCATGCATAAACTGATTTAAAATGTAATGAATAGATTATTTAACTGCTGTGTTCGATTATAGGGAGATCCTTCACTCGATGGTAGACTTGTTTTGTTTTATCACTCACTCGCATACGCTCGTTCGTGAAAAGAACCATATGTCTACCATCTTGTGAAGGATTTCCCTATAATCGATCCATTCAGTTAAATAATCTCTATATATTTTGCTGGCTTCCGAGCCATGTAGGAATACGTGGTAATGATAGAGCTGATAGTGCTGCTAAGGCAGCATTAGGTTTACATATATATAATACCAAATTAACTTACAATAAACTCCATTCCATTAAACCGTTACTCGGAGAATGGCGTCCTTCTTGTAGACCCATTCGTCGAGAGTAAGTTGTACTAGCCCGGTGCAGGATAGGGCATACGCGTTATACTCATTTATATTTATTACAAGGTGAGCAATTACAAGAATGTATACCCTGTTTTGCACCGTTAACGGTTAAACATATCTTGTTGAAATGTGTTGACTTTGATCCTATGCGGCAAAGGCACTACACAGTTAACACTATGAAAGAGTTATTCGATACTATAGATTTTAGTCTTGTTTTAGATTTCCTTAAAGAAATCAGACTTTATAAATCAATATAATTTGTTCCTATATATATTTACTTGTTTACAAGCCCGTTGACGGGCATTTGTTGATTTACTTATATACATAGTTTATATTACTACCATATCATCCCTTATTTGTAAATGGTTTTATCTTTATACATTTACATTATTTTTTAATTACTACTTCATTCCTTCTTCATTCATCAGTTTTTTTATCACAATATGACCTATTTGTGTGCCGTAAAACACCGTTCATTCCATCATGATACAATTTGCCATTATCATTGTAACTGGCTGCCAGATAATGAACTTTGATAAAAGCAACAGCTATTGTGGAAAATATTTTAAATATCGTATAAATACTTGCTGTTATTATTTTATGTTCTATGTAAAAGCAACAAAATTACATTAATTTCAATATGGGCCGATCTTTCTTGATAAAACATGATACGTGCAGATTACAATTTCAGTTCGTGAAACAATAGAATAATAATAAGTATAAAAGTCGGACAGGAAATGCAGCTTTCACGGAACATAGTAAACCCCAAAAACACGCAAAAAGACAAACATGAATGGCAATAGTAATAAAGAATAAAGGCATATGACGTCACAAATTCAGTTGATTATTGATTATTGTTTATCTAAATTATATAAAAGAAGTTTCAAGTATATTGTAATGTATTTTACATAATAATAAGACATTAAAATAAGGTCCAGGTTTTCTTAAAAAATGAGTACGAGTTCACCAAATATACAAACTTAGATTGTTTTGATAGTTATATGATTTTAAGTATTGTATGAATTTATACATAATTTTGTCAACACCCGATATTTATAACCAGTGATCAAGTTGATTCGATATAAGATATTGCTACTTTCTCATTGCTTTTACTTAATATAAACGTCTTATTTTGTTCTCATTTATTCTTTTATGTTATTTCATGTTTTATATTTCTTGCTCTCTGTATATATTTTGTATTTGATGTTTCTTTTGTATAATCTTCATTAACTTGGAGGAATAAAGATACAGATATACATTCCAATTTTGTTTGCAATCTATATACTTAGTAAGCTGGTGTGGAGTGGCCAGACAGTGTAGTTAGTAAGCAACGCGACAAATAGACCAGCAAAGGCAACTCTAAGACAAAATATTGTTTACAGTATATTTATTTGTCACGACTTCCTTCATAATCCATTCCAAATGTCATAACAAACCTAACAATCATATTACATGAAGTATATATCCATTTATTGTATACTTTCATATTGTCCCGTTTAGTTTGCATTGAGCTAAGTGTGCAATAGTCTACGATATTGCAAACATTGATATTGCACCGGAAGTTTTTCTCGTGCTTGCTAAGAGCCGCGAAATAGAAATAAGGAACTATTTTCAAATAAAATAACGGAATCCAACAAAAAAAATACGTGTTTTTTCCCCAACCATTTTATGGCAGAAATTGATAAAATAATTGAAATGGTCACTCACCCACTGTTTCTAACGTTATCGGATGGTAAACAAACTTTAGAAAATCGCTTCTGGGGCACTCCACAGTTTAATGTACATTTCTCAATCATCAAACCCATGACAAGCCCTTAGCCTGAATCCTTGAGCAAAAATAAATCACATCATCATTGTGTCATACATTTCTTAGAAGACAATACAATTACCCATGTTTCCATACCAAATAAAAGTATCAAAAATCATTTTCTGTACAACTTTAGTCCCATTTCTTTAAGATTCCCTCAAAACATGCTAAAAAAGCAATTTTAGCAATATTTCAAATGTCAATAAATAAAAATAACAAAAAATTCCTACGCATATCAGGGTCATGTCTGCACTCATAATGCTCTTGCATATCAGGAAATGCTAAATTTTACATACCTAGTCCGGCGTTTTAAAAAGTTATTCCATGCTGATCTCTCCGTCAGTGAAAATCAGCCATTTTACCTACTTTTAGGAAGATTTTGATTGGTTCACATTTTTCTATTTATAGCCTCCAAAAAACTCAAAGAATGCATATTCCAATACACCAAAATAAACTTAGAAGTACTCAAAACTGAAAAAAACATCAAACATGTGCTTCATAATTATTATAAATACCATCTATGGACCTAAAAGATGCTTAGTTGATTTCTTTCTGATATACACCATTCATGCGAAACTGAGGAGTGCCCCCTTACGGATTCGACAATTAAATATGGCGCAATATGCCGACGTCGTCATATATATTGGCGGAATTGACGTCGCACGCGGAAAAACGGCCGTGACGTTAGGCGCGGAAATAAAAGACGTCGTCAATGCACTAGTTCGGCGGGAGTGTAAGGTGTACCTTTAAGGGTGGCCTCTGCTGAGGTTTTGGATTTTTGCACTTCCGGAAATTTACATTTGTTATATTTCAAAAATTATAATAAAACTGGAAAAAATAATTATACAGTAACTAATGCCCAATAGAGATATTATGGTGCAAAAAAAATGAACATTTTTTAGAATTTTTTTTTTACCACACATTTTGTGCCCAAAATTGACAATTTTTAACATAAGCCAAAATGGGGGGTAGGGGTACAAAAGATGGTATTTCTTAAAAACCGTTTAAGATATTCACTTAATTTAAACTTTATTACAAAGACATGTGTAAGGATATACTGAGACAGCAATGAAAAGTATTGTTCCTATTATTTGTTACAGATCTATGCCGTTATATGCCAGAGCTCGTCGAAATCTAAAAAAGCACATTTTTTTCTCAGTTTTTATTGAATATCTTTCTTATACGCACACCGACCCCCAATTATTATTTTTTCATTCTAAAACTCAGGTCTTGTATATATTGTAGACAAAATATCTCAAAAAGTTTACTGTTCCTTTATTATGAAAAATTGATTGATCACAAATTTAAAAATGCAATTTATAGTAAACTGGGTGGGGTAATGACAAGGGATGTAATAATTTTTCAGATGGTGATAAAAATACCACAACCCTTAATTTTTCGTCCTAAAGTATGAACTATTACATTAAAAAAGACGGAAAATCGATACCTGTTCTGCAAACCACACTACACACATACACTTCTCAAAACTGCTAACTACACCGCTCACGTTTTGGGTTATATATATCGATGGGTTGAATGTTTTTCAATAAAATAAAAAGGAAATACCAATTCAATCATTTTTACATCATTTCATTTTATTTTTTTCATGGGCAATGCTAGAACTAAACCACAATAAGCAATTACAAACGACCCATGTAAACACTAAAGTCACACTTTTCCCATATCTACATGTAGATATGGGAAAAGTGTGACTTTAGTGTTTACATGGGTCGTTTGTAATTGCTTATTGTGGTTTAGTTATGTAGATATGGGAAAAGTGTGACTTTAGTGTTTACATGGGTCGTTTGTAATTGCTTATTGTGGTTTAGTTCTAGCATTGCCCATAATTGCTTATTGTGGTTTAGTTCTAGCATTGCCCATGAAAAAAATAAAATGAAATGATGTAAAAATGATTGAATTGGTATTTCCTTTTTATTTTATTGAAAAACATTCAACCCATCGATATATATAACCCAAAACGTGAGCGGTGTAGTTAGCAGTTTTGAGAAGTGTATAAGTTGCCATACACAATTTGCAGCTGATTCAGAATTTAAAACCACACTGTGAGAGTGTATTACTAAAGATTAATTTTGCGAAAAAGTTAAATCACCGACCCATCATTATTTTTCCAGAAACTAACTAGTAATATGTTAGTCTTCATAAAAAACAGGGAAATTGAACATTCTTACTATTCTGATGCCAATGTTTGTTTAGTCTGCTCCTAAAGGCATTTATATTCGGTGCTTGTTACAGGTAGGGAATTCCAGTCTTCCACTACACTAATGCTAAAGGATTTTTTTCTGCGTTCAGTTTTGGCTTGTTTTTTAAAATGTTTTAAGGAATTCCCTCTCGTTCTAGTATATGTTGCTAAAGGGAGAAAGTTTTGGATTGATGATATATCGAATCCTCTAAGGATCTTATAAAACTGGAGCATGTCTGTACGTAACCTCCGATATTGAAGTGTAGGAATACCTAAGGATCTAAGCCTTTCATTATATTCTAGATCGTTTTAAGACAATAACATTTTTGTTGCCCTGCGCTGAACATTTTCTATAGCGATTTGGTGCTTTTTTAAGTACGGGGACCAAACTGTACTGGCATATTCGAAATGGGGTCTTACTAAAGCTTTAAATAGTGTCAAAATATATTCTTGTCTAGATACGTAAAGGTTCTCATAATTATTCCTAGGTTTCTTTTCGCTAAGGTTATTTTGGAGGTTATATGAATGTTGAAGGTGAGATTACAGTCAATTATAACCCCCAGATCCGTTTCCTTTGAAACATGTATAATCAAGTCCCTACGATTTTCCCTGTCTTTCATAAAATTGTTCTCAGTAGTTATTGATTTGCCAATATGCATTCTTTTACATTTTTTTGAATTAAATTCTAGATCCCAAGTTTTTGACCAGTCACAAAAATTGTCAGTAGTTCTCTGTAATTTATCTATGTCTTCTTGGGAATTTATAACTGAATATGTTTTGGTATCATCTGCAAATAGCTTGACTACTGTTTCAGCTATCTCGGGGAGATCATTTATGAAGACAAGGAAAAGGGTAGGACCTAACACACTACCCTGAGGTACCCTGCTGTATACTTGTTCAGATGTTGAATGATTTCCATTTATAACCACCGTTTGATATCGGTCCCGTAGGAAGTCTTTCACCCATTCCAAAACTTTCCCCACAATACCATAACCTTCTAATATAGTTAGCAGCTTGTTATGTAGTAATGTATCAAATGTTCTCCTAAAGTCATAAAATATTACATCAAGCTCTTGGCCACTATCAATCGCATCAGACCAATCTTCCAATACTTCTATTAATTGAAGAGGACAGGATTTGCCCTTCATAAATCCAAATTGGTGTATTGAAAATAAATTGTTACTTTGTATATGATCTATAATATTCTTTTTGATATATTTTTGCATTATATTTGAAACAATAGGGCATAAGATAATTGGTCTATAGTTTTCTGGAGATTGTTTATTTCCTGATTTAAAAATTGGTGTTATATTTGCTATTTTCCAGGAACTTGGTTCTATTGATTCATCTAATGACTTGTTGAAAAAAATTGTTAGTGGCTTTGTTAATTCATTTTTACATTCAATTATCACTTTGGAGTGTATGCTATCTGGGCCAGCTGATTTATTTGGTTTTAATTCCTTGATTGCTAGCAGGACATCGTCCTCAGTTATGATAATGTTGTCAAGCATGGAGTTCGTTATATTTGAAAAAACTGGCAAAGTATTGATTACAAATATTTGCTCTCTCTTGGTCATCTATGACTATGTTCCCATTTTGGTCAATTAATTGTCCTATTGTAGTTTTGGTTTTATTTTTCGACCTTACATATTTCCAAAATAATGTATTGTCACTATTTATCCTAGTCGCAAGGTCTTTTTTATAATTATACTTTGCTAGTTTTAGTGCATAGGTAGCTTTGTTCCTAGCAGTTTTGTGTTTTTTAAAATTTGAGTGAGTTTTGCAATAAAGGTATTTTTTCCAGTATTTTATTTTGTCTCTAACTATGTTTTTTGTTTAGTTATCTATATATTGGAGATTATTATTCTGCCTGGGGGCTCCAGTGCCCACTGGTATAACTTTATCGATAATGTTATTGAGGTTAACGGCAAAGGAGTCCCATACATCATTTACATTGTTGTCATTTAATGTATTCTCCCAATTTATAGAGTTACAGCTCTCCCTCATTTGAATACAATTGCCTTTAAATATTTTTTTTGTTATTTTGCATTCTATCCTACTTGAATAGCAACGGTAAAATATCTGTAGCAGAATATGATCACTCTTCCCTAGGCCAGGGAGGTAATCTATTTTGTCTATCATGTTCTCTTCGTTTGTAAAAACTAGGTCTAAGGTAGAGGGCTTGTTATTTTCCCTATATCTTGTCGCTTGTGTCACATGTTGTGTTAAAAAAATGTCTCTGACCATTTCAAGGAAAATACTTGCTGGATGATTTTCACTAACACTAGTATCATTGTTTATCCAGTCTATTTCCTTAAAATTAAAATCATCTAAAATGCAGAGATGAGAGCAACCCACCGAGCATGCTTCCTGTAACATGTGCCCAAGGTCAAAGTTAGATTCGAACGTTGAATTTGGGCTTCTATATATACAGCCCACCAATAAAGTGTCGTTATTTTCTAATTTGATTTTGATCCAAACAGATTCGATTGTATCCCTTTCTATGTTAATAGTTGATGTTATAATGTTGTTTTTGTATATATTATAACTCCCCTCCCAGATTTTGTGTTATTGTGAAACAATTGGTATCCCTCAATTTGTAGGGTTGTGTAGGTTTGTTCAAAGAATGATGTTTTAGATAAAGTTTCTGTAACTGCGACTGTGTCGGGATCTAATGCATGTACTTGTAAGCTAAGTTCGGATAATTTATTGTTAAGGCTATCAGCATTTGTATATAGAATTTGAAGCATACCTGGTGGGCAGCCGTCACTTGATATATTATTTACACTTTCTGTTTCTGTATTTACACGGTTAAAAATAAAACTGTCTCCCTATTCACGGTTGACCTCTGGAGAACTTGGTTCGGTACCAGGTACTTGTACTCCTCCAATTATTGTCCTTTCCGGACTAACAATTGTTGAGTCCAGATACATTGACATGGTCTCGTCATTCATGTTTGGTGTTTGAGATTTTGTGATTGGACTTAAATGTATTCTTGTTTCCTGTAGATTTTCTCTATTTAATGTTGATCTGATTTTTATTGGTTGGTTTATTTTTTCTGGTTTGATAGTATTTTGGCTATTTGTTGTTTGGTTTTCTAGGCCTAAAGTGTGACTATTAGGGGGAATGATTACCTTGCCGTCTCTTATTGTTGTTTTTTTATTTGTATGCCTGGCTGTTGCCAATTCCTGTAGTAGTTCTTTTCTTTCTTCCCTTTGTTTTGGGGTATAGTCGGCTGCCATAATTACTCCTGTTAGAAGGCTTGGAGCTTTATGTTTTATATGTTTGGCTTCGGTTAAATTCTTTTTTCCTTTTTTTTTTTAGATTCTAACACTAGTTTAAATGGCCTGGTTTTATTTATAGCCTTGTTTCCTATCCTAAACCCAACCTTTATATTTATTTCGACATCTAAATTTTTGTCCGCCATTTTGTCCAATTTCAATCACGTTGGTTTTGAATCAATTTGATTTTTCTACCAGTTATTATTGTCCAAAAGCGAAAATCACTTCACTTTAATTTCCACTAGATGTTAGTATTCTGTTATTTAAAAGATTTAGAGTCCGATGCCCATTTTGAAATTAGATATTTCTGGATTTTCTAGTCTTCGTCTCTGCTACAGATTTTTTTCAGTCAGCTATCCCCGCGCATGAATAGATTAATATAGTCAAGAAACGTTCATCAACTGAAGCCAACTGTACTACAAATTGCGCAAATCAATCAAACGAATATAGTATCGGCGGCAGTCCTTCCGGGGGCATGTTTAGTCAGCAGCAACGTCGAAGACAACCTTTCCACCTACCACTATTTGGATGGAGTGCACGCGGGGGTGATAACGGAAGCAGTCACAGTTTCAAATCGCGGCTATTCACGATACTGTGACTATTGTGACATGAATAATCACAATACCCAGGACAGTGGTCTCAATAGAAAAGGTAGCGGAAATAGATGGCACGTGACAGGAAATGGACACTCGCCACAAAACAGAAACAGGAAATAGGACAATGACGGCAAATACTCATCACAGTTTGAGAATAAAAATATGTACGAACATTTACAAACTATATGCAGCAAGTGTGACGAACTCACATGTGATTGTGCTTCTAATTTATTGCTGGAAAAGGAATCTCACAAAAAGGAAATAGTTATCAATAATGATGATAATTTAACAGGAATACACCAAATGCATGTAAATATTAAAAATAATTATAATATAAATTCTACGTCGGAAACTGATAATAATTCAACCTCTAACGTAAATTGTATAAATACCGATACTGTTGTGAGTGAAGTTTCCCTGTCCTCAGCTAAAGATGCTATTTCGAATGATAATATAACAAACATAGTAATCACAGATAACGCTAATACCATTGAAACAAATAATGTACATTTAAAGAACAACAATTCAAACGTAAGTTCATTCAACTCTAATACAAAAGGATTACATATTGCTAATCTTAACTTACATCATATAATGCCAAATATTGATGAAATAAAATACCACTTAAGCCAACCAAACTCGACAGATATATTAGGGCTCTGTGAAACTTTTCTGACTGCAAATACCGATGATATTGATATATATATCTCAACAACTTTACATTTGAAAGAAAAGACAGGAAAGGTAAACAGGGAGGTGTTATCCTAGTATATATCGCTAATAAAGTTCCGTATACACGTCGTTACGACCTTGAGCATGATGCTATTGAGTCTGTATGGATAGAGGTAAAGTATTCTAATTGTACAGCTTTCCTACTAAATTTTGTTTATCGAGCACCTGATTAGAAAGTATCATGGATTGAATTATATGAAACTCAGCTTGCATGTTGGATCATTTGAATTTAGAAATTCATATATAAGGAGATTTCAATATCAACTATTTAACAGAAACGGATTCTGAAAAGTATATTAATCAACGATGGGCCAATACTATTTTAAAATTTGGTCTGAATCAAATGGTAAATACGCCTACCAGAATAAGTAAAAACAGTTCTACAACAATCGACCATATTTATATTGCAAGATCCGATCTAATATGTGAAATTAAAGTACCTGTTTACAGTATAAGTGATCACTATCCAGTATGCTTTTCACGACCGGCACATAATGTTAAGTCAGGGCGAGTTACCCATGAGTCAATCAATACAGATTTTTAAGAAATTCGATGAACATACATTCTGTAATGATTTAGCAAAATCACCATTCGAAATAGTTGAATATTTTGTTGATCCATATTTCAAACATTGCTAAAAAGACGAGTTTTGTAAAAGGAGATTTCTCTGAATTACGGCAACTTCATATTAAATTGAAATATGCTTCATTTAGTATAAAACTCATAACACCTTTTGAAGTTAGAAAGTTGATTGATAAACTTAATAGTAACAAATCAACATAGACGGTGTTGGTCCTAGAATTTTAAAATATTGTGGTGATTATACAACATCCTCCATAGCTTCAATCATAAATAACAGAGTTTATGTTGACAGAACTTTGTCTTGGAATGCACAAATAGCCAAAATGTGTTCCAAACTCAATTCTAAAATTGCCTTATTGAAACATATATCTTACTATTTAACATATGATATAAAAATTATGTTTTATAATGCCTACATCATGTCTACATTTGATTATTGCTGTACTGTATGGGGTAAAAGCAAAAAAATAGAAGATAAAATACATAAAATTCAAAAAAGAGCAGCTAGAATAATATTAAACAAACCTTTTCGAAGTAATTCTAAGGATATGTTCATTGAACTTCAGTGGCTTTCTTTTCATAACAGATGTCATTATCATACTGGTGTGTTGATATATAAATCAATAAACAACCTAGCTCCTAATTACATATCACAACTTTTGACATTCTCATGTAATAAAAGGTATAATCTAAGAACAGCTACACGAAATGATCTTGTTACACAAAAACCGCAAACTAAATACATGAAAGACACCTTTAGCGACTTTGGTCGACACATTTGGAAAATATACCGGTCGACATACATTCTCTTTCTACTATCCAGTCATTTAAATATAATTATAAAATGTTTATTGCAAAATGCATATTAACATGAATATATTTTATTATTATTTATTTTTATTTTTTATTTTTTGCTCGGATATATATGTACATTATGTAAGACTTCTATGATTTCTTCTCTATTCAAATATAACTGAGTGTTTGTCGAAGATTGAATGCTTTTATTGTCAGTGTATTTGTTAAAAAACACTAAATGTTTATTAATTTATATACAGAAGGCCGCATTGACAATATGATGTGTATATATTGATAGTATGTCATAATGTGTTAACCTTCTTTAAATAAAGAATTTATTATTATTATTATTATTATTAAAGCGTGACGGACAGATGGACGAAGACGACGAATGAAGACAGACTACGGAAAAAGCGATTCCTACCTGTCTGCCATGCTACGAAGGTGACACAAAGACGAACAAGCAAGGTTTTACGCAAGCGTAAAATAGCTGCCGAGAGACAAGAAGTTAACATAATAATATAACAAGTCACGGGTGTTAAAACAATATTGAAAAAAAATGTTGTCACGGAGACATAAACACGCCACGACCGTTGTTTATTACATTCTTCTCGATATTTACCATCAGTTCTTCCTACCAAGCATTTTAAAAAAATGTGGGCGACCTCGCTTCTTTCTATTCAAAAACCTTGACATGCCTTACATATTGATTACAATTACCTTGTAATACGACATGCTAGAAGTACACATCACCACAGAAATACAATTGTCCACGTGTGCGTTAGAGTGTACATTACAACACATATAAACTGTTCACTGTTACCATGTGTATTTATAAGATTGCGTTATCAAAGTGAAAAATGTAAAGGAATAATATAAACCAATGAAAATTAAAAAAAAAAAAAAGGAAATCAGCAGGCTTGAACCCTACCTTCCTGGGCACTAACACGGCGCCTCGACCAACTGCACTATTGAGGCTTCTGAATGCTTTGTCGCTAATATACATATAATATTAATGATTACATGCTACTTTCAGTAGACTGGTTTACGAAAACGTCATTTCAGCAAGTGAAATGGTAACCTTTCAACATTACAAAATATGTGTTTATACCATTCAAGTTTTTAGACGAGTTCTCTAGGAATTCAAGTTGTAAAGCATGCGTATTGCCACTTACATGAGTCAGTCTGTTAACCATAGACAGATATAAAAGCCATATAAGAGTCAGCTGCCGAAAGCTGAATAAAATAGAACTTTGAATTGTAACATTTCTGTGAATCATTTTTAGCTCTACTGGCCAAAGGCCAGGCGAGCTTATGCGATCATTTTTCGTCCGTCCGTCCATCCGTCCGCCCGTCTGTTAGCAATTTTATAAAATCCATATCTCCTCTGAAATCGCTTGAGGGATTTTAATGAATCTTCATCACAATATTACTTGGGAGGGCCCCTCTCAGATTTATGTTTTTCATGGCCGCCAGTTATCCAAGATGGCCGCCATGGCTAAAACTAGGTCAAATTTAAGGAATTTTTCAAACGACATCTCCCCCGAAACCACTTATTCCATTATTGTGAAATACCATAAACATGTTCCTTGGGTTGGCCTCTATCAAATTTGTGTTTTTCGTTAGTTTTTCGTTATCGTCGAATAATCAAAATGTTTACATAGAGTTATATAGGAAAAGGCTAAAAATGACATCTTCTTTGAAACCGCATGAAGGATTTTGATGAAAATTCATTACAATGATCTTCAGGATAGTCCCCCTCAGATTTATGTTTTTTTGCGGCCGCCAGTCATCCAAGATGGCCACCGTGGCTAAAACTAGGTCACATTTAAGGAAATTTCAAACGACATCTCCTCCGAAACCACTTATTCCATTCTTGTGAAATATCATAAACATGTTCCTTGGGTTGGCCTCTATCAAGTTTGTGTTTTTCGTTATCGTCGAATAATCAAAATGGCCGCCACAGCGACACACAGTTTACATAGAGTTATATATAGGAAACATGTTTCTTGGGTTGGGCTCTATCATGTTTATGTTTTTGAATCACATCATACAAGTAGAGCGTCTACAGGCCCACTTGGGCCTCTTGTTTAATGTTAGCTAAATCTTTTTAGTTAAAAACTTAAAAGTGTACTTTATTATCTCCCTTTATAGCAACACCTGTATTACAGAGAGGTCACACGTTTACATTATTTCGTATTGTTTCGTATAAAATTATTTAGAATCTAAAAAACTATATTCAACTGGTATTTGCTTAAAAATGATAAATATATTCTAATTTGATTGGTTATCTTTACCTTCTTTCGATAGAATGTGCGTTTACTGATTTAAATTGTAAAATGTTTGCTTCCATATGTTTTTATACGTTTTTAAGGGTTGAACTATTGAACTGTTATATGTTTACATGACTTACGTAACCATTTTGAATGCAATCAAATACACAAAACATAAATTGGTGGAGTTCATCCATGCCATACATCCATTTTTATATCAATTTAGAACATTTTCTCTCTTTATAAAACAATAGTTTAACAAACTTAAGCAACCGAACTAAAAATACTATCCTGGCTTAAAAGAAGCGTAAGACATTGACCTTTCCGAAAATGCATATTATAATTTGCCAGCTTGAGTGGTACCAATATGTCAACATTTGGGTAGCAGCCCACGGTCTATCATATTCAATATCGTAGAGAACTAGTGTATATGACTATAATTGTGTTTTCTATGAAAAGGTATATTTATCTTCTTTTATATCTCCATGCATGTATACATATCTCCTATTTGTGGATATGTTTTACATTTGTTATAAAGAAAGTTGTTAGTCATTTTCAAAACTATTCCTTCCATCACTGGTTCCTGTACCTGGAGGACCTTTCTCTTCTCACGATTGGACTTGGCTCAGATCCAATCATGCTCTTGTTGAAAGTCTGTGTTAATTATCTGACCGAATACATAAGCTTATTAACTAAGATTGTTTCTGTTGATTTTACTTGCTTGAAGATAAGAGAATAGTTGATTTACTCACGACATTAGGAGTGAGTAAAAGTAGATATATAGAGTTTAATAACCAGTGTTTTGAGATACTGAAAATATCTCCCTTGGTAGAGAAATAGCTCCAGATATAAGAACTCAAGCTCCGCACTCGTTCTTATATCGGGGCCATTTCTCTACCTCGGGAGATATTTCTCGTATCTCAGAAACAATGGTTATTAAACTCTATATATATTACATAATTTAAAATGATATTTTATTAATATTTCTAATGATTCACACCTTTTTGCACAAGTTTGCACGAGAACGCCAAGACGACGTTAAGTCATACAAACAAGTGGAACCGGAATTCTTCGTTAATTTCCGTAATCGTTATTCCTTAGTGGCGGAATCTGACGACGACGTCCGTAAAACATTTGGCGTTCCCGCCACTGTTGGAAAAGGCAGAGCAATGTTCCGTACTGGGAGATATTTCCCAGTAGAGCAAACGAGTAGATATAGCTTTTCTATTCCCAATATTTTCTATACAAATCACAGACAAACATGTAATTAAGTTATTTTTCTTGAGAATAACTCCAGAACTTTTTATTATCAATATTTTTGTCGTTTAAGTGTATAATATACCTTGTGTGTAACTTAAAACCCGTTCAAGCTAGAGTTTATTTACATATAGAGCTTGTCATGTGGTGCGTTTTCCTTTAAAGAACTTTCTAATATCAATAGTTTGCAAACGTTTATAGAAACACCATTATTCTGCTATATAAGTGGAAGACAACAAACAGTGAAATCAAAACATTTTATACTCGTAATAGGTGACAGCTCAATAATTAGATCAACAACAAAGTATCAACTTTTTCTATAAGTATTTGTATTGCTAAATATTCCATACAATCGATATAATATATATAATATCTTAATCTAGTATTTTCTAAGTTTCATATTCTTTTCATGTAAATTAATCAAATACTTTATAATCTTTTTAAAATCAAACATGTCTGAAATAAATTTCAGGCAGAAGATAAATACTACTATTTTCTGAATAAAAATGCCGAACACGGAGTCTCCATGATGTTTTTGTGATGAATGTTGTAGTCTATCTCCGTATTTCCTGTTGACCGTTTCAAGTCGGTGTTGTCAACACTCTTTATGTTGCGTATTGTCATTTGTATTGTTTATATAACTTGCTCATTTGATTTAATTTACATAATCAACACGATATATATATATATATATATATATATTTATTTTATGATAAGCAATGAAATACTGTGTTTTACCAGTGAAATAAAAGTGTTATTCCACACTGTCGAATATAGAGTTTTATTTCTACAGTAGCTGCCGGGACTACTTTTTTAATATACAACCAACACAAATGCATGCACAGTAATACGGATCACAAGATATTCCTACTGTTATACTGTTAAGTATATTTACTGTTTATTTAATTACATTTTTCTGTGACGTTAATGGTTTCAAAAAAGGTGACGTCATGTAACGTTTCGTTACGTCATCGTGACTTGGAAAGAAGCGTGTGTAAAACGGTTTAGTTACTGAAATTACTTAAATAATTGTTTGTAAAATCATAAAATAAAAAGAAAATTTGTTGCTTTGTCGTGAATAACATATTTTATTTCATCTCGAAGTGAGGAAACTTTTATATTTTCACTCATGCTTCGCATTCGTGAAAATATAAAGTTTTTTCACTTCTCGGTGAAATAAAATATGTTATTCACTCCAAAAGAACATAATTATATAAAAGATAATAAAATAAAAGATAATAAAATATCGTACAATTGATAATATAATAGGTATGTCTATGCAAGTAGCAGCAAATTTCTTCAAAGCATCGTGTGCAATACCAACTGCAGATTAACCACATATTGTCTGCATATTGCCACAAAAGTCCTCTGTGTGTTCATCAAGGTGTAGCAAATGTCGAATGCCGCACACGCAACTCTGCAAAAACAGGAACATGTATTTGTACTAAGGTAAAATAACATATTGTGTCAATTATTGAATTATAAAAGGTGCCATACTTTCAGTATATATATATAGTATTTAGATTTAAAGTTATTTTCTATTATACACTTTAGTTTAGACTTATTTTATTTGACCATGTTAACAACATATATGTATTGGTACAGTACATAGTTAATAGAATTGCAACGAAAGAAAAAAAGGTATAGCGTTCCTCTCCGTGAGGAGTTAATATATATTTTAGAAATGAAATAAAACAAAACAAATACCCAGGGATGAAATATAAAATGAGAAAAAGGTCCTATAGAAACCACAAAAATCAAATGCAATGGACCATAGGCCCTCAATGGACCACTAGCCGAAATAAATGATCATAAGCCGTCAGTGAAAAGGGCAATACATAACATAAAGAGGGGTGAAGACAATGGTTTCCGACTTGGAACGGTCAGTAGGCAATAAGGCATAATTAACTTAAAACGATTTGCTTGTATTTAACCTCACTAGTATCCTGTCTTCAACGCCCAAATTGACAATACATTGTAAATAAAAGTACATTACATCTAAAGGAAATCTCTAAAATAAAAATAGATATAAAAGTCGAACAGAAAATGTAGCATTCGAGGACCACAGTCAACCAAAAACATGTACAGCAATAAACAGTAATTACAAATATGAAGAAATAGAGATTATTTAACTGCTGGGATCGATTATAGGGAAATCATTCACGAGTGGTAGACGTGTGGTTCTTTTCACGAACGAGAGCACGCAAAGTGAGTGAAAAAACAAGGCACGTCTACCATCAAGTGAAGGATTACCCAATAATCGATCCGTTAAATAATCTATTATTACATTTTAAATTACGTTATTGCAAACAAATACAGGCACGTGAAATGACTTGTCTGCTCCCGTACTGATATTCGCTTTATTGAACGTTATCGGCGGATGACGTCGACGTTAGCAACACTTTTATGACGTCACGACTCAACGTCGCAACGTTAGTTATTATTGTGTGTTCTAAGTTAGCAACGTTAGTTATTATTGTGTTCGGAGTTAGTTATTAATATTTAGCGATTATGAATATTCTTGCATTGAGAAATCCCGATCTTTCACGCATAGAAATGTAATAAAAGGCAATATATGACACCACAAACATAAAATGGTTGACAATAGGGCTACCGCCTTGGAACGGTCAGTGGCAAAAAAGGCCGTTAGTTATATAGAAACCAATATGTTACGTTCCCATCCAACGGAGGAGGTTAGCGAATTAAATATCGTGTTCATGGATCCAGTGAAACCAGTAAGAATCTAGAAAGATAAAGGCAGTCAATATACACCCGCTTCTGCCCCGTTGACCCCTGCACTTTAGTACAACAATGAAATTGTCCTTTATGATTACATTCACTTGAAACTGAATTATCAGAAATATATAAAAACAATGACAGAATGGGTAGTAAAAGATTCTCACTGGCTAAAACTAAAAAGGGTCATAACTCATGAAAAAAAAATCAAAAAAAAATCGTGTTTCTTCACTAACATTTTCACATCACAATTACACAGCATGTACAATAATTAAAACAACATATATATATATATATTAAACAAAATAAAAGGGCAATATCTCGTGTAAAACTGATTGAATCAAATATCTGTTTTCCGCTGACATCTTCATACCATGATTAATGAGCAAATATCAAAACAATCCACCTTGACATTAATGAGGAATTAGCACACAATATGTTGGTCTACAGACGGACGGACGCCGGACGGACAGCTCAAACCAGTATACCCCGCTTTAGGGAGCACTCCACAGTTTAATGTACATTTCTCAATAATCAAACCTATGACAAGCCCTTAGCCTGAAGCCTTGAGCAAAAATAAATCACATCATCATTGCATTTCTTAGAAGACAATAAAATTTCCCATGTTTCCATACCAAATAAAAGTATCAAAAAGCAATTTTGGAACAACTTTAGTCCCATTTCTTTAAGATAACCCCATCCCTCAAAACATGCTAAAAAAGCACTTTTAGCAATATTTCAAATGCCAATAAATAAAAAAAAAAAAAATCCTAAACATATCAGGGTCAATTCTGCACTCATCATGCTCTTGCATATCAGGAAATGCTAAATTTTACATACCTTCTTCGGCTTTTTAAAAAGTTATTTCAATCTGATCACCCCTCGAGTCAAAATCAGCCATTTTACCTACTTTTTTTTGAAGTTTTTGATAGTTTCGCATTTTTCTATTAAAACCCAAAGAATGCATATTCCAATACACCAAAATAAACTTAGAAGTACTCAAAACTGAAAAAAAAAATCAAACATGTGCTTCATAATTATTATAAATACCATCCATGGACCTAAAAGATGCTTAGTTGATTTCTTTCTGATTTACACATGGACATTCGTGCGAAACTGAGGAGTGACACCTTAACTTCGTTGTCGTGGGGTATAACAAAAGTACAGATTCATGGCGCGGAAATACGTTCAAGAAAGGTGCAATCATTCGGAAGCAATTAAACATTACAAGACGGTAGCAATCTCAATTTATTGAAAGGAAAGTGCAGACCTTACTGTATGAATTATCACTTTGAAAATCAAAATTATTATTCTTGAAATACGTATTTCGTTTAATCAAACGTTGATAGTTGTGTAATACCTGAAGACATTTGCCATATGACCAGATATGCCCGGAACACTAGAGTTCCCTGCACATTTCCTTGCATCTTTCTTGATTCTGAAATTATATAATTGTAAATAATCAGATAGCATAGAGACATTTTAATATCAAGATAGAATACAATCATCATTTAGCGTAGTCTAGATCATCTGCGAAGCTTGCTTGTTTTTTCAAGACAAACGACTAGAACAGTTTTCCTGAACAAAGTTTGATTTTTGCCGATACACTGGTATTGTTTCTGATTGGCTGAGTCAGGAACACCTGCTATCCAAGATATACAGCAAGGCTGAAAGACATTAACATTTATGAGTAATCAAAGATAAACAAAGAGGGAGACTTCATCATTATATCGACGAACTAAATGCGGATGGTCAGAAATACTTTAATAACAAAATAATAATTACGGTTACGGAAATGGTGTTTATTTTTTTCAGTTAGAGAGGTATTTAAACAATACATTTTGTTAATAACCACCACAATATTTCCATGCTTCTTGTTACATGTTACACATATTAATTATTAAGGGCTTTTACCATTTGATCCGTTGACGGGCATTTCTTGATTTACATGTATAGTTTATATTACTACCATATCATCCCTTATTTTTTAATAGTTTTATCTTTATATATTTACATTAATTTTTTAATTAGTACTTAATTTCTTCATCTTTCGTCAGTTTTTGCGCACAATATGACCTATTTATGTGTCGACGTGCCGTAAAACACCATTCATTCATTACCATTTGACAAAGCATATTATACTATATGCATATATATAAAACTTGTTCAATCTCAGTAATGCACATGCTTGTAACAATAAGAACTATATGCAATTATATACAGTAAATGTGTTATCTTAACCACTTTAATTTCTTCAATAACCTCAAAACAATATCATGCTTGGATTTTAAAACCGATTTTGATAATATAAAAACACAAAATATATTTACAAAAAGATTTAACACTGGCTATCCTTTCTGTGTAATTGTTTCAGTTCGTTTGTATGATGTTTTACGCCATTTTCAACACATGTAAGGTTATATATGACGGTCGATTGTTTTGTTGTGGAGACAGACCACCCATCTTTCCTGGGTACAACCAGTACTGTACACCTCCCGCCATCCGTAAAAATCGACTCTTCCTCACAAGCCCAGTGGGAATCCAGCCCGCGGCGGTGAGAGGCGAGAATGGTTATAACACAACATCGTTAACCCCTCGGCCACGGAGACGCCCAGTTCAGTTCATTGTGATTTCCGATCGTGCGTATATTGTCTTTTCCGGGTCAACCCCGGGAACCATGATTGTATTTTGAATAATAAAAGGGAAGGCAAAGTATACTTTTATATGTATTGTTGTGTTGTGTATACATTTATCTTACGTTATCATGACATAAGAATGACAATATATTGGCTGCGTTGTCTATTTGAAATAATATCGAATAAACAACAGTCAAAGCATATATTAAATATTTGAAATTACTAAACAGAGATATTATTAGTTATGAGTTATTGGGTTTGTTACTGACCTACTACAGAAAAATGTGGGGTCAGTAAGATGTATAGGGAGCGAGGCAATATCTGACTGACCCCACATATTTCTGTAGGGGGTCAGTAACAAACTAAATAACTGATTTATTGCATCGAGCACCTTTTTTAAGACAAACACCGATATTTAACCCATTTTAATGGAGCGTCAACGTCATTGAGACGTTCACGCAATTTGACGTTGACGTCACGACCAACGTCTTAAAGAACTATTTGCAAATGATTTAAACTTCGGAATTGTAGTCCATATTGTTTTAGTTACCCTCTATGAAATCTGCTGACCCACTATAGAATAAAAGAGGTCACTAATCCAATGAAATTCCTAGGATTTTGTGCGAGGTGGAATAAGTTTTGTATGTACCGTTTTTTGATCAAAGCAAGGAACGCAGGCAGGGAAACGGTAGCAGTAGCCGACTTTCACTTGTAATCCAGATCCACAGGAAAACCACCCGTCAGCGCATTGCGTAAGTTTCGCACCTTTCGCATATCCGACCGACAAAAGCACCATCGTCAATGACAATACTAAAAGAAGTTTCATCTGAAAAGCAGACATTTTGACAACAATTTAAATACATAGTTCGTGAGTCATACTTTATCGACATTTGCAATTCAAATCTAAAAGACAATTGACAATTTCATTTTACTGCAACGCTCCACAATCTCAGTTATACGAAACCAGTATATTTTATATGAGCATTTTGTAATACTGTTGCTTATTCGGACCTCATTTACATATATCAGGCATGGATAGAAAAACTTCACAACCTTATGATAATGCACAGATTAAAAATGCTGATCAAAATGAAATGTGAAGACATGCCAAATTCTAAATCATTTATTTCACATATGGAGGGGCACCTGGGGTTTTCCTCCATCAGTGAAAGCTGGAAAGTCGCCATATGACCTTAGCTGTTGGTGCGACTATAAAATCCAATTCAATTCAATATCTATGAGAAAATATTTGATTCAGCTTGTACAGACTAGTTAGTCTATATCTGTTAAATGTTAATAGTAATTTATGACTATTTATCACATAAAGCACTTCGATCGATTGTTTGTTTAAAAAAAAAAGCCAAATGAAAACATATATAAAACATGTATGTGCCGTGCATTCCGAATTAAATTGCTAATTAAATTTCTAATCTCAGCAGTCGGATGGGGACGTAAACCGGGCGGTCCCGTGTATCGGTCTATCCTCCGAAAAAAGAACCATATGAATCTATTCGATAATAAGAGTAGGGCAGGTTCCCGGATTCCTATGTATCCTTCCCCTCTCTCTGGGGCGGCTCTAAATAACCTATACTGTGTTGATGAGCCATTAAACAACATTTAATCCAATTCTAATCTCAGCATGGTGTGGATTTATGCCAGTGAGTGCATTTTATTACCGAAAGGATATCAGTATGGCGGGAATAGAAAGACAAATGATGGCAATGTGCGCTGCAAAATCAAAATTTTCTTGCGTACCGGATACGGTTATCTGCGTTTTACATGGGTGGTGGAAAGCCTGATCTTACACATGAGGAAAGATAAAAGTTACGGCCTGATATCAGTGAGTGATATCAACCATGACAGTTGCATGACGTCATTGTGTAAATAAACATGCAACACGTTAGCAGTTGGCGACGTCAGCGCGCAGAATGTAAATGATGTGCAAGAAAAAAAATCAATAAGAATCAATAATGGGTATCCGGTGAAGATAGGGAAATTCTAACACTCGGTATAATTGTTTTAATCGGAACCTTGGCAGAGCCTCGGTTCCAAAAAAAAACGTTTGTATCTCGTGTTGAAATTCCCTATCTCACCGCATCGATTCACCCACCAATGAACGATTCTTATATTCTATGTCAGTTAAACAATTTGAATTAATATGATTATCTATTTATTTTCTAAATGATTGACTGATTGATTTGAGTTAACGATGACAGCATAAACTTTTAAACCGTGATTGTACAAATGACAGTAAATATAATATATACATCGTATACATTGTTTAGAACGTTTGAACTACTTATTTATATCTGTCAACTGCATCGCACAGATAGAACGTATATCTATCTGAAAAACTTTGTTTCACAAAAAAAAGAAAAGAAAAATATGTCAAAACCATTTTGTAAACTACAACCTGTATAACACGTACCTCTGCTACTTATTTCCTGTGTAACGAGTATTAACGAGCGAAGCAGTCTCCGGTAATGACCACTTTTCTATCCGCCTACCTCTTAAATAGTCGGGCAGAAGCGAATTTACATCATCGTATGAATCATCTGATCACACTAGTATTAAGTCATCTGATCAGGACATCCGGGTCATACAATTTGCCAATTCAATTTTTTATTTGGCATAACATTTACATGTTTATTGCCTACCTCTTAAATAGTCGGGGAGAAGCGAATTTACATCCTCGTATGAATCATCTGATTACACCCTCGTATGAATCATCTGATCACACTAGTATGAAGTCATCTGATCAGGACATCCGAGTCATACCAGCCAGGGGCGTGGCTTGGCCTTTTTGACGGCATAGGCCCGCAGTTAAAGTTATTATGCTAGTGGGGTCCGGGGACATGCCCCCACGAATTTTTTTTATGTTAGAATGCATAAGGTGCGTGCTGACGTATATTTTAGACTGTAAAAAGGGCAAAGATGACTAAACAAATATATATGAAAATCATATTTTCTGGTTACTACGCCGCCTGTACAGCCCGCCCCCACATCACTCCCCCGCCCCCCGATTTTTATTGCATTTTTTTAATTTTTAATTTTTCTATTTCTGAAAATTAGGCGTAGGCCCGGGCCTACAGGGCATACGCAGAGCTACGCCAATGCCAGCGTGTCGATTATCTTCCCGAACATACGCAGCTTGTCTTGTTCTATATACAGGGGGTGGAGGATCTTCCCGAACATACGCAGCTTGTCTTGTTCTATATACAGGGGGTGGAGGATCTTCCCGAACATACGCAGCTTGTCTTGTTCTATATACAGTGGGTGGAGGATCTTCCCGAACATACGCAGCTTGTCTTGTTCTATATACAGGGGGTGGAGGATCTTCCCGAACATACGCAGCTTGTCTTGTTCTATATACAGGGGGTGGAGGATCTTCCCGAACATACGCAGCTTGTCTTGTTCTATATACAGGGGGTGGAGGATCTCCCCGAACATACGCAGCTTGTCTTGTTCTATATACAGGGGGTGGAGGATCTTCCCGAACATACGCAGCTTGTCTTGTTCTATATACAGGGGGTGGAGGATCTTCCCGAACATACGCAGCTTGTCTTGTTCTATATACAGTGGGTGGAGGATCTTCCCGAACATACGCAGCTTGTCTTGTTCTATATACAGTGGGTGGAGGATCTTCCCGAACATACGCAGCTTGTCTTGTTCTATATACAGTGGGTGGAGGATCTTCCCGAACATACGCAGCTTGTCTTGTTCTATATACAGTGGGTGGAGGATCTTCCCGAACATACGCAGCTTGTCTTGTTCTATATACAGTGGGTGGAGGATCTTCCAGAGCACACGCAGCTTGTCTTGTTCTATATACAGGGGTTGGAGATTGTGATGTTTTTACGAGGCATGACACCACCAATTGTTTCCCCCATTGACACGTATGTTAAAATGTCACATATTAATGATTTGCTGCAACTTAACTCAAGTATGGATAATTTAGCAAAGAAGTTTTCATATAGAAATACTCGGTAATGGCCCATAAATGTGTTTTTACCCTGCATGTTCATGTTTATCTATCGGTGTCAGTTTGCTAAAATTTAATATAAGCACTGATATAATATATTATTTATATGATGATCTGTGGTGGCAGAGTAGAAATGCACAGTTGCAACCTCCTTTCCACCCACCACACCCTAGGACGTAACAGCTTATAAGCACAATACGTATGGTCATATAATTTTCTTAAAAAATCATTGCTCTAGAAAGTGCTAGACTGCATTGGACCATATTAAACCATGTCAATGTGTGTGTGTGTGTGTGTGTGGTGGGGGGGGGGGGGGGCACATACCCCCTCACCACCTACAGAATCGGTGCACTGCACTTGCACCCACAACCCGCTCCACTGCCCAACGTTTGCATATAGCTACAGCAGTACTGTGATCTATATAAACAACAATTGATTTTTCTTTCAGGGATTCTTGCAGATGTTGCCACCTTCTGTCAAGTGGCATCTCCAAGTTCCAGATCTGAGACTGAGCCTAGCCCTGAGTAAGGCCTAAAAGAAAAAAGTGTTTGTTTCCGCTAACCCGACCGACCCTATTATTTAGCCGCCGACCCGAACTTTTTTATTGCAAAAAAAAAAAATAAAAAAATAAATAAATAAAAATAAAATAACTAGATTTTGATCAGAGTTGTCGAAGATGAAGACACTGATTGATTAATCACGAAAATAACTTCGAACATGCAATCAGTGAAACAAATCGAATTTCTGAATATTCTGACGTCACTGACGTCATGACGTCAGGACGTCGGGATACCCTGAACTCTACAATCTGTGAAAGTTTTATTCAAATCCGATAATAAATAGAGAAGATATAGACAAAACAAGAGTTCATCTATGACGTCACTGGCGGTCATCTTTGATGACGACATGACAACATTCCACATTATAGCACAACTAGACTTTGATATCTACAAACTGTGAAAGTTGTATCAAACTCCCATGATAAATGAAGGAGATATGAGGATTACAAGATTTCTCAAATGACGTCATTGGCGGCCATTTTGGATGACGTCATGACGTTAAAACTGTCAGCGTCGACTGAGACAATGACATTGATGGATTATACAGTAAAACAACTTCAAAAATGTAATCAGAGAAAAAAACGGATTTTCATTATTATTATTATTATTATTATTATTATTATACCATATTTATATAGCACTCTTTTCATATTTAACATACGTTCAAAAGTGCTTTACAAGTAAAACAATAATACATTCACATACAGTCAAAACTAAAAAAAAACAAAGAACAATACATGTACTAACTCTAAGATATGAAGATATTAAGTGGTAAAATATAAAACAACATATAGATTATATTGCTAAGATAAAGTTAAGACATTATTATTATACTGACTAAAATTAAAATCCGTGTTTAAAAAATAGTACTGTCATAATAAGATGATAAAACAATGATAATCATTTATGAAATAGTCCAGCTTAAAATACACATCAGCCACTATATATCATTAAAAAGAAATGAGTTTTCAGTGATCTCTTAAAAGAGTCAAGTGTGTTGGAATTCCGGATTCCCACTGGAAGCGCGTTCCACAACTTTGGAGCAGCAGTTGCAAAGCTACGGTCACCGTATGTAACTGTACGAGATCTTGGTACTACAAGAGTCAGAGTGTCACTTTGGGATCTTAAGTCACGCTGTGGTCTATACACCTTTAACATGTTTGTGATGTAGCTTGGTGATTGGTCATTTAAGGCTTTATAGATGTGACTCAATATTTTAAAGTCAATCCGGTATTGCACTGGGAGCCAGTGAAGCTCCTTTAACACTGGTGTGATGTGGTCGAAACGAGATTTCCTAGTAATGATACGAGCTGCTGTATTTTGAACTGTTTGAAGTTTGTTCAAAATTGTCTTAGGTAGACCGCTAAGCAGGGAGTTACAATAGTCAAGTCTGGATGTAACAAGGGAATTTACAAGGGTTTTGGTTGCATCAATGGTTAGATATTGTCTAATGTGACCTATTTGTCGTAACTGGGCGTAACACGACCTACAAACAGCATTCACCTGTTGTTCCATGTCCATTTTGGAATCGAGAAATGCTCCCAGATTTCTAACACATGATGATGGTTTTATCTCAGAGTCTCCAACTTTAATAGATATGTCAGATATACACTCCACATTGCGCTTGGAGCAAAACAATATAAGTTCTGTTTTGTCTGCATTTAGTTTTAGCATATTGTGGTGCATCCAGGAGATAATATCATTGAGACAGGCTTCAACTCGCCGTATAACTTCAACTTGATAAATGTTGTCTAAAGGTTCAAATGATAAGTATAGCTGAGAGTCATCAGCATAGAAATGATGATTTAGTCCATGGTTTCTACAAATTGCCCCTACAGGTTTGGTGTACATGATATAGTTTTTGGGCCCCAAGACCGATCCTTGTGGTACACTGTATTTCATAAGCACTGGATTGGATAGTTCGCCGTCAATGCACACAGTTTGATAACGATCACTTAGATAGGATGTCATCCATGCAAGTGGCTTACCGGCTATTCCAAATTCATGTTCAAGGCGATCGAGTAGTGTGCTATGATCGATGGTGTCAAATGCAGCAGAGAGATCCAGTAATACTAAGATAGTAACCTTGTTCTGGTCTAAAGACTGGAGAATGTCACTCTGGACTTTGAGTAAAGCAGTTTCGGTAGAGTGACACTTTCTGTACGCCGACTGATGTTTCTCGTGAAGATCGTTAAGGGACAAATGCTGTTCCAAACGTTTGTCGACTACCTTCTCTAACACCTTTGAGATAAATGGGAGATTGGACACAGGTCTGTAGTTTTTAAGAGTGTTTTGATCAAGGGTTGGCTTTTTTAATAGAGGTCTTATACGTGAACTTTTAAATGTCTTTGGTACGTATGCCGAGTGTAGAGATGAGTTGATGATCTTCGTCAGAACAGGTAAAAGTTCATCAAGACATGATTTCAACAACCATGTTGGTATTGGATCCAATTCACACGATTTATTCGGAGATTGTTGGATTATTCGTTCCACTTCCTTGGATGTAGCAGGAGTAAAATCTGTCAGATGATTTTCTAGTGGTACCTAAACCGAGTCAATATTCATGGAATTGGAACCAGAATGATTTCCTGAAGATATATCGCATCTAATGGTTTCTATTTTGTTTATGAAAAAGTCACTGAAATCCTGTGCCAGTTTCTTAGATGAATTGTTGGAGGGTAGTATGATATCATTTGAAGCGCCTAACAGATGTTTGGTTACCTTAAAGATACTTTTTTGGTCATGTCCACATGATTCTATTTTGTCAGAGTAATAACTGACTCTAGCTTGTTTAAGTAGTTTATTAACCTTTGCACATTGGTTTCTGTAGATTTCGTGGTGAACTGTTAGTTTGGTTTTACGCCATTGTCGTTCCAGCTTACGTTTCTGGTGTTTAGCGTCATGTAATTCCTCATTAAACCAAGGACAAGATGGCCTGAGAATAATCGTCTTTGTACGTAACGGAGCATGCTTGTTGATAAGTGCTGACAGTTCATCCGTGTACACATTGGCGAGATCATCAAGGTCTGTGCATTTTAAAGCATCGTGTAGAGTTTCTGATGTTTCGATATCGGTTTTAAAGGAATCAATGTTTATAGAGCGAATTTTTCTGAAAGATACAGTCTTGCTGACAGGGGCAGGTCTTGCCGCTTTAACACTAAAAGTCACTGCGAGATGGTCACGCGCTACTTTTCCAGAATTATCAGACAGGCCGGGATCAGTAACTTCTACATTAGAAACTATGCTCTCAGTATCTCTAGTGATCACAACATCTAACGTATGTCCACCAATATGTGTGGGTTCACTGACATGCTGCCGCATACCACACGAGTCAAGAGCACTGATGAATAACATTATGACGTCACTGACGCATACCACACGAGTCAAGAGCACTGATGAATAACATTATGACGTCACTGACGTCAAGACGTTATTACATAGAGAGACGCTTTTACATTCTTGCACAACTAGACCCTGAACTCTACAATCTGAGAAAGTTTCATTCAAATCCGACTATAAATGTTGGAGATCTTGTGCTAACATGATTATTTGTATCTTGACGTCACTGGCGGCCATCTTGGATGATGTCATTGACAATTTTCGACATTCTTGCACAATCCTTCAACCTATTTCCCTACAGGCTGTGAAAGTTGCATCAAAATTCGGTCACAAGGGAAGGAGATATAGCGATTACAAGATTTCTTAAATGACGTCATTGGCGGCTATTTTGAATGAGTCATGACGTTAAAACTGTCAGCGTCGACTGAAACAATGACATTGATGGATTTTGCATTAAAAAAACATGAAAAATGTTATCACTGAAAAAGAAGGACTTTTCATAACATTGTGACGTCACTGACGTCAAGACGTTATGACATAGAGACAGAATTTTACATTCCTGCACAACTGGAACCTAAACTCTACAATCTGTGAAAGTTTCATTCAAATCCGACTATAAATGTTTGAGATCTAGCGATAACAAGATTTGTCTGATGACATCACTGGCGGCCATCTTGGATGACGTCATGACGTCAAAATGTTCGGGACACCAGTCCCGAGTGTTCTCTGCGACTGTGTAAAATTTTGACTTGTTGCACTATATTTGGCCTCTTTAACACAATAGGACCTTCATTTGTCATCCGATACTTACCAAACTTTGCCAGATTGTTGATATCAATAAAAGCTTGGTCAAGTCTGAAAGCCAGCCAACCCGGACCTTTAACACTGAAGTTATAGCCCTGGATTTTCTTAAATATATCCGATCTTAACCGAACATGGCCAGATTGTTGATATCAATGAAAGCTCGGGTATATTAGAAAGGCCAGTGAAATAACTGATGAAAACAGTTATGTATTAAATGTCGACCAGATGGACTTTCACACATTGTGTATAACTAAAGTACTCTGGGACATTTTTTTCAGGAAAACTTAAAATATGTTTGTTTTCAACAAATAACACGATTTTTTTTATTATTTTATTTATTTATACTTTTTTTAATCTTGCTATATGTTACGTCGGCAAGAACATGATCCAGACTGAAATAGTAAACAAACTGCATAACAAATGTATAACAATTATATATCTAGGTCAAGGTAGACACACGTGATTTGATCCAGACTGAAATCGTAAACAAACTGTTATGCAGGTATTGGGGGAACAAATGTATAACAATTATATATCTAGATCAAGGTGGACACACGTGATGTTTTTAATTATTCTAAATATACTAGCGGTCAAGGAAAACGCACCAGTAAATGATATGGGTGTAACATGTTATTGCTAAAGTACTTTCTAATAATAAGAGGATATTTTGAATTTGATGAATAGTAGTTAACAATTGCAAACACTGATTGTCTCAAAATTCCTAAACATGGTGTTTCGTGTTCCAATGAAAGTCAAACGGTGTAGAAAACAAAAGCCACACATTTTAATATCGGGTATGTCCAACCGTTTTACCGTTCTTAAGAAATTATCCCGTCCCCCAGCAGCCCAGTCTCTTTGGGTTTATACTTATACATCCCTGTTTACAGTGACCTTCACAGTTTACCCGCATAACTTGTTTATTCTTTGTTGTAATTATTTTGTCAGCATACATCCCTTCTTGTGTTTCTTGTAACCACATTTATATTTCATGAAAAATAGCGATTTTGTTTGAAGTGCAATGGAAATATACAAAATCATTACAAATACGGAATATGATACTATTCAGCCACCACCCTGCAATTTCAAGAAGGTTATCATTAAGTAAGGACAAACTACAGCAATTTTACGTTTCACAAAAAAAGAGAAATATGACCTTGTAAAGTCTGACATTATTTCGTCCATTCAATACGTGAATACTGCGTAAAACAGTCAAGTTGTAATGCATTACATGGAGAGTTGTTCAACCGTGCCTAAACCCTTTAACACATAACAAAGGAACTTCGACAATAGCAAGCAAGCTGACACCCAAAAACAACTTGATGAACTAAAGATATACAGAATTTAATGCTGTTTTTTTTTTTAAATAATATACTACAACAGTCATGGTTATGTTAGGCGTAGGAGATGAATACACGACAATCCGTTCTCCTCAAAGGTTAGAAACGTCATGTTGAATAACGACTTTTACGTGCATGTTATACTCTGTATAGAATTACATAGATCTAAAACCGAACTATTTGGTTAACTAGTGAACATAACCTGTTTTCATTTAAAGTATTTGGTGTTATTAGATCTACTGGTATGACGATTTGATGCACGTCTTCCGACGACCGTTTGTTTGTAAGTTTATGGTCTTGCACCACCATTAATGTTACCATTAGGTTGCTGTGCATCATATGTATGTGACACCTATAAAAATACAAAATGTGTACATTCTCTAGCTGAATATGTGGTGATTCGTCAAACAAATATGACATTTGAATGAAACCTCATTTTCTGTATCATCTTACTGTAGCACAGCAGATAACGCAAATAAAACCTTCTTTTAAAAATAAAAATTGCCTAAAATGTTGAAAAGAAAAAAGATTTACTCACTCGTAATGTCGTGAGTGAATTATTCTCTGACCTCAAACCTGTAAAAAAACCAGAAACAATCGTAGCTAATAGGCGTATGTATTCAGGCAAATAATAAACATAGAATTTAAAAAAAAAAGAGAATATGTTCTGATCCAATCTTGAGAAGAGAAAGGTCCTCCTGGTACAGGAACGGATGATGGAAGAAATACTTCTGAAAAAGACCTACAACTTCCTTTAAAACAAATGTAAAAAACATTTCCACAAATAGGAGGTATGTATATATGCATAAAGATAACTATACATACATATATATGTAAAATGGGGGTCCTGTGGTATTTTTGAGTTGCCGAAAATACCACAGGAATTTTTTAATTTTTTTAAACACACCTATCTACAAATCAGCATGAAATGCTGATTTTGCTTGTTATTTGTTGATTTTGCCCAAATATTTCATGAAATGGTGATTTTACTTGATTTATTAAAACTTTTTTAAAATAGGGGTAGTGAAGATTGCAAGTTTAATTTTTTTTATAAGTTATCAAAATTATAAAATGTTTCTTTAATACAAAACAAATTTGTCGATTTGTTATCAAAATTACATTCAATTAACAATTTTCTGACCTTGAATACAAAGGTGGTGGATCGTACTCATACACATTACTAAAACAATTTATTACACACTTTTTAGACTTTTTTGTAATGTTGCCATTGCTTCCTTTCTTCCCTGCTCTACTAGTTCTTTTTTTTGAGCTTCACTTATTTTAGCCTTTTTTTGTTTGGTGTCTTCTTTTAAACTATAATATTTATCTAACTCATCTAAAATCATCTTAAACTCTTGATCAGATATTTGTGCATCACTCAACGCTTTTGATATTAACTGCTTTATGCTATTTAACTTAGCCTCTGCCAAAGTTTTTATTTCATGATGTTTTTGAGCTTTTACATTAAGCTTGCGTCTGATAAAATTAACACAAACACCTGTAGCTCCACATATTATTGCTGCTATTTCCAAAGGTAACACAACTGGAATAACAAATCCAATCCCAGCCATAATAACACCTGCTGATATCAAGGTAGTGTCAATTCCATCTGTAATATTAATACCACGTTTATATTTTTTATAAAGTGACTGACGTATATCTCGTTCTGTGATTAACTTTTTTTCAATTTCTGAAATCTTTTGTAATCTATAATTTTGTCCGTCTTCCACTGACAAATCAGGATATAAACTTGGTGCTGTCGGTTGCTTCGGCATTTTTTTATTAATAAATAAAAAATTAAATTAATTCAATTAATAATGATGCCACCGTATTTACAGCGGTAGCGTTAGCAACCTTGCATACAAAGTTAACAACAGAACCAGCGCCAATCTCTAAAGGTTTATCAAAGTTATCATGATTGCGTGGGATGATGTGAAGCGTTATACCATAATTTGGTTGTTCAACACCATTGACAGAAACTATTACAGTTACGTCACCAACTAATCGGTCACTTGCTAAACCTATTCCCATAATCCGTCCACGGCGTGTCATTACATGCCCCACATTTGATTCTGCCCCACCATTACCAAATGAGAGTATTCTATTCAACACAAGTGGGCCCTTAGCCTCTGCAAATATTGTTATAATCCCATATTTAAGATTATCAACTCTATTTTTTAAATGATTAAACTGGTTAACAAAAGGCACAATTCGTCTATATAAATTTTGAACATCATTTATCAAAGCCTCTAAGTCTTCTGTTTTTTTAGGTCTTGCTAGTCCATATATACTCATTGTTTTTTTTATAAAAATATATTTTTTAAATAATTTCTAAAACACAACTCATAGGCAAACCGTGATTAAATATCTTGTTGCCATACTCATCTCTGACTTCTATTTTCAATTCAGTAATTGCACCATTCATAAGACAGTGATATTCAGGATAAAAACTTGTATATACTATATCTCCAAACTGCTTATTTACTACAGGCACAACCCCTATAATAGTGCTTGGCTTACCATTGAAATAATTACTACTCGTATTAACTTGTTCCAGATGAACATATAGCTGTTTATAAGGAGCTAAATTAATTGGGTAATCTCCTATATTAGTACCTGTCAACCATTTTCTGTCCTTGAATCCCAGCATTTTTGAAAGACCGCTTGACATACGTGTTTCTATTGGCGTATGTATAATGGCTGCACCAATTTGGACAATATCGTCTAGAATAATCTTTTCATTTAGCTTTTTAAAATTTTCTACCAAGTCTTGAAAGTTATAGAGTCCACCTGGTAAATGTTCTGTTTTATCTGGGTTTCGTGTCTTTATGGTTTCATGAATAATATTTTGCCAACCGATAGTGTATGTAAAACTTTTTAATCCGACGCGCTTAGTTCTATCTCTATTATCGATATACTGTTGTAAATTAATAGAGTTGTCTATGTTTGAAATTGTATGAAACCTTTTTTTTTAATATGTATATATAAAAACACAAATAAAAATGATTTCTAAAGAATTCAAATATAACCCGGATGCTCAATATTCAAATACTTTTAGCAAGAAAGTGATAGATATAATAAATCAAAACATAGTTATTACATCAGACGGTAAAGGCTTTAAAGCATCATTTCCAAATGTCTTTGAAAAGTACAAACTCTTATATGTCAAATCAGATGCTATAGTTCAAAGCTGGGGAACAGATTGGATGTTATTTTGGCAGAATCAGTTAAATTTGCTATTTGGTGTGCGACAACTGGATGTGGCATTGATTTCAACAATCATCTAAAAGCTGATGATTTGGTTGGTTCGTTATTTCGATTTCATGTCTACTACCAAGTCAGAAGAATATTATTTGAAATGAGTGTAGCAATGCCTCAAGACTCAAATTGGAATGCGTTTAATAACACATATAACCGAAACGCATACGAGAGAATATGCAAGGAGTTTAACGTTGATTTACATTTAGACTGGAGACAGAAACAAAGCTATAATAATGGTCTAGGAACAATTTATAATTACTGGACAAATATTGGTTATCATCCTTTGGTAAATACTGTATACGACAACAAAACGATGAGTTTTACAGTCTATGAGAGTGATAAAACATATCACATTGATTACATTGCACAAGGATCTGAGGCTGACAATAGTTGGTCTACTTTTATACTAGATGATTCATCTGGATTTACAAGAGCTGGAGTAGAAAGAATCAATGACAGCATAAGAACATACTGCTGGGCAATCCTTGGCTCACAGTCACAAACAAGAACAGATATACTTGGAACTGGAACAGCATTTGATGCACAGAAACAATTTTTAGCAAATGTAGAGGACGCAATAAATAGCCCCATCGACTTGCCCAGTCAAATTTCAAGATATGAAAACACCTTAAAATATGGAAGAAGTAAAGTAAATTTTGTCTATGGAAGTGGATTGTACATGTCTCCAAGTGACATGGAATTAAGAATCGGAATAATACAAGACTACAATAATGAAATTGTAATTTGCAACCGATGCACAAGCATTAGGATTGAATAATGATGTAAATGTAAAACCAGTGCCACCAAAAAATATTCAACCTTTTCAAGGCACCACGACAAAGAAATTTTTACCGGAACATTCTGACTTTGATAAATCATCAATACATAAAACTGTGGAACATAACCCACCAGAAATACAAAAAATAGCGATTGAACACGAAGATAACAAAACAACTATAATTGTTGGTACTATAGTAATAGGTCTTGCTGCATTACTTATTTACGAGATTTACTAAACCACTCTTTGGCTGCCACATATAACAACCCGGAAACAAACACAAGCAGAGCCCATAGATTGTTACCAAGCCAATTAATAACATTACCTGTTGCAGATAAAAGCCATGATACTATTGCACCAATAACTCCTGGAAGTGCTGCAGCAGCTTTACCAGCTAGGTTGGCAAGAAGTTTACCAAGATTAAATAGTTGTTTTTTTATCCAATCTTTTACACTTGATGGATCAGGCTTTGGGGTTGGAGTTGGAGTTGGAGTTGGAGCAGCACTTGATGTGGGAATAATAGAATTAATTATCACCCCAAGAATCATACCAAACGCAGTCAGGATACTAACAATAGTAATACCTTGCTCCCTAAACAATGTTTTAATCCTCTCACCAAGAGTTGTATTCTCGTTTAACATGTTGTTTATTGTCTCTTTTATCCTGCTTACTTGGTTACGAAAAGCTTCTCTGTTTTCATTGATGACATCCATTCTTGCACCTCTTTTAACTTCAAGGTCTTTGATGCGATCGCTAATTCTTTTTATCTGGAATTCATCATTATCAGTCTTAGCTTGTTCTAACTCTTGTTTTTCTCTTGTTATGTCTTTATCAAGTTGTGTAAGTTTTGCTACGTTATTGGTGAGTTCTTCCTTGACAGTTGTCATTGCTTTTACTATTCCATCCATTTCACGCCTGTCTATATTTGTTTGTGTTGAAACATCAGGACGCTCAATCACATCCCAGTCATACAATGATGTCTCTATGTTATCCAGTGATGCGTTTATGCTATCTATATCACGTGATAAATCTTGTAATGGAATAGCATCCACATTATCTGGTAAATCGTTTATTGTGCTCTCCAACTCTTGCAACTTTTGTCTAAATTTTTGTGATACTTTTGTTTTACTGTCATACTCCGGCAAATTCAAAAATTGTCTTATCGCCCTTGTTCCCCCAGAGCCAATAATCCTGTTATATTCATTTGCCAAAGAACCAAGAGCAAGAAATGTAAAAGAGCCTTGCCTGGCAGTTATTCTTGTTTCTTTATCACCAACAATCCAGTATAATGTTTTACCATCATCTGATACTTTAAACTGGTCATAATCCATTTTGTCCGGTGCCATTTTATATCGTTTTTCTATTTCATCATAAAAGGATTTTACAAGATTTTTCTTGTATGCTTCAAGTTCGGATTCTTTCAACTCCCCACGAAGTTCAGCAATATGGTCGCTTTGATTAAGAAGACTTCTTAGAACAGGCTCAGCAGGCACCATCGGTGCATCATCATCATCAAAATCATAATATTCATCATAATCATCTGGATCGAACGTAGGATTTTCAAATCCTCCTTCAGCCATTGTTTATTTTATTTAATTTTAAAAAATATATTTAAAAAATAAAAACAATGTCATCTTACGGAAACAAACTCAGCCCTCATAGAAAACTAAGAGAACCTCATGGTGCCAAAGGCATTCGCACAAGTGTAGTAATAACTAATAATCCATCAACAATAGACCAAAACCAGCAACTGCTTGTAAGATTTCCCAATCTAAGTACTAATGATGTGATAGTTCCAAGTACTGCTCGTCTTGCCTTTGAAATAGAACTTAAAAGCAGAACAGACGTCAACGCTACTCTATTTCAAAATCTGGGTAGAACAATTGTAAAAAAAAATGACAATAAGAATAAGTGGCAATGAAGTCATGTCAATAGATGACAGTGATATATATCATTGTTATGTAGATTTATGGAAAAGCCCTACTGAACGACAAAACACAGCTTACCAAGGTATTGGTAAACCAAACATGCTAAAACATAGAGTTAGCGCGGGAGATGCTTCCTCAGACACCAAAGATGAAGCTATAGCAGAGCTTTTGGAAATAGATTTTGTATTCCACTGGACTTTGAAATGTTAGAAAGTCATATGCCATTTTATCAAGCGGGGCTTGGTGATAGGTTAGAATATGAATTAACGTTTAACGATTATAACAAAGTTATCAAAAGCAGTGATGCTGATGCATATTATGTAATAAAAAATATCTGCTTGGAATTTGATAAGGTTAGTGATGTTGAATTATCCAGACAAATAAGACAGCAAATCAATGGTAAGATGTCATTTATGTATGATCGTATCTTGCGACATAGAAAAATAATAGCAAACAAATCTGATACTCTTTGGAACATCAACATTAATGTACCAGCACGGAGCATGAAAGGTATTTTAATGCTGTTTGAAGACCCAGAAAGAACAGACACAGAAACCTATTACAACCCAAAGATTGAAAAGGTTGAAATGACAATAGAGGGAGTAACAAATCAGTTGTATAATTAGGGCATGAGGGCATATCAACATTGGGATGAAATCAACAAATATTTTGCCTTGACATCAAAAAGAAACAAAGAGACAGAAATAGTAGCGAGGGACTTAAACTTTACCAGTGTTTCTCTTGAGACTTATTTGACAAAATCATATGCTTTGTGGCTTGACCTTAGAACATGTGAGGACAATTTATTACACGGCAGTGGAAGAAGAATAGAAAACGGCAGTGAAGGCATAACGATATTAATAAATAAAAAAGCAGATGCAGATCAAACTTTAAATATTTATATATATATAATACAAGATGCGCAAATCAATTTCGAAGATGGAAGATTCAAAGAATCACTATACTAAATATCCTAAATATTCACACAGTGCCATTATTTGTGGTCAGACAGGCTGTGGTAAAACAGAGTTTGTTCTTGACATACTTGAACAAGAGTATGTTGGAGTTTTTAAACATATAATTATATTGTGTCCAACCGTAGAGTGGAACGAGGCTTATAAAAATAGATCCTGGATAGGTGATGTGAGAAACCCGATAGATAAAAAAATAACAATTGTCAATCCTGTTAGCAACGGTAAAGAAATGTTACAAGAACTGTTGCGTTTCTTTTTCAAACAATATGCTGGCCAGCCCACATTATACATTATTGACGATTGCTCAGCCACAAAAGAAATAACAAAGAAAAAAGATATGTTGTCAGAGTTGGCATTCTCTGGTCGTCACGCCAAACAATCAGTGTGGGTCATTTCACAGAGATATAATTCTGTATTGAAAGATTTGAGAGAGCAAGCAAAATGGTTGTGTATGTTTTACACCAAGGACAGAGATAGTTTTGAAAATTGTTTGAGAGAGAATGATGTTATTCCAACGCTGAAAGAGAGAACCAGAATAAGAAAAGCTTTAGCAAAGACTAAATATTCCAAGTTAATTTTGAGAACTGACCAACCAACTGGTTATTGGGTTGAATAATTTCTACCAGCAATTCTTTTTTTCTAACAGCATTGCTTTGTTGCTAATAGTAATACTAACAGAAAAGTAGCAATGTTAATAGCAATACTGACATGAAAATATAATGAAAATATCAGAAAATATAGTATTGCTAATAGCATTGCTCATAGCAAAGTAGCAATGTTAATAGCAATGCTTGCAGCAAATTAATAATGTTAATAGAAAAAATAGCAATATTAATAACAATGCTATTAATAATACTAACAATTACTAGTTGCATGAATATCGCAGCTAGTTGTTTTGTATTTTATATTTATTTCAAGATAAAAAATAAGATTAATAATATAAAAATGAATGCGGAAGAACTATTACAAAATATATCGGAACAGACGGAACCAGATGAATCAAAGCAACAAGAAACAAAAAAAGAAAGATTATCAGCCATAGTGGCTGGCGGTGGTAGTCGTCAATATTTGGGTAAAGACATACAACTCACAAACATAGATGGCATGCCACCGGATGAAATTAACAAACTTTACTGCAGATATGAAGCAAGACTTGGGGCAAGCATGACTAAGACTTTAGGCAATTCTTTTATTAACTTGTATGTGATGGGAGTATCAAAATATGTTAATGTAACCAATCCACCAAAGCTGATAGAAGATTTGGAGGAAGACCCATTTATTAATCATGCTTTGACAAGTGCTTGTTGTGAGTTGTATTACAGGTATGGAATGTGCTTAGCACCATTTACAGCAATACTGACAACTGTAAGACATATTGATTTTAATAAAAATAAAAATACAGATAATATAAATGGAGAACCAAGAGAGTGAAGTTATACCTGTTGTTACACAACCTGTTAAACAACAAAAAGTAAAAAATCCAAAACGAGTAGAAGCTGGAAAAAAAGGAGCAGCGGCAAAAAAGGCAAAGCGTTTGCTTCAGGATGCAAGTCAAGATGTTACAAATCAAAATGCTGCAAATCAAATAACAAAAATAACAATAGGTGAAGAAGAACCAGAAAAAATCAAAATAAATGTATACAAAAATTATATTCCACCGTGTCTGGTTTTATTAGGCATTGCTGGGTTGGGTTTGTATATTTATAACAAGAAATCTGCTACGCAGCCTGTAGCTGTGCAACCTGTTCATGTTGCACCAAAAGACCCGTTTGATTTTTAATAATTTATTTTAAAAAAATAATCATATAAAAAAAAATGGCAGCAAGTATTGACGGAAAACAAATTGTAAATATGATGTATCATGCTGGAGTGGAAACACTTTTAACTATTGGATATTCTGAGATTGGCAGAAAACTACTAAAAAGACCAGCCCCTAAAGTGGATTTTAATATGGTAGATGTTGGGATGCTGTCTGTGGATATAATGTTAGCAATGGCTACAAAGGATATGCTGATTAAGCAAGGTATTATTCCTGCGGATATTATGAAATAATTTTAAAAAATATATATATAAAAAAAATGGCAAGTGCAGTAGCAATGATGATCGGTGGCGCATTAACAAATGCATTAGCGTTTAGCGGTTCAAATTATTTCTTTTCAAAAATGGGAAGTCATTCAGATGAGGAAAGACAAAGGCATGACAAAGCAGTGGAACAATTAAACGCAGCACAAGTGGAGTGGAATAAAAAAAGAACAGAGAGATTAGATTTTATTAATAAACAACTACAAAAAGAACATCATGCAGAGCAGACTTTTGATGATGTGGATCAGGCTATGAAACAGTATTATTACATAACTGGCAAACATTTACTTTTGGAACCGGAGCCCAAGTTGAGTGATTTTTATACACCATCTCCGGATCAACAGAATAGAGAAATTACGTTTATTGTGGTGGGCATGGCTGCAACTGGATTTGTGGCGTATAAATTGATTTCATAAAAAAAAAAAATAGTTTAAAACTATAATTACTTTGGACTAAATATGTTTACTTTGAAATAACCTTTGAAAAGACTAAGTCATATGCATGATACCTATTTTTGTTGTTGTTTTTACATGGTTTCAATCCAAGTGGTCGAATATAATATGGTGGTTAAGCACTCTTCTCTAATTTATTTTTGAGATGATCAGGCGCCCATACTTCACCATTGTCTAATAATGTCAATACCATGGATGGACCATATTCAGTATCTACTATTTTCGTATTTGTAATTTTGTATATTTTATCTATTTCCAAGTCTGTCCATTTCTTTGTGCTATTTTGATATTGCTCTTCGAGCAGTTCATCAAATTGTGCAGTTGTGATTTCCATTTTTTCTTTATAGTTATATAAAGTTTATTCTTTAGTAGAAAAAAATGGAAAAGATTTATTACAGCCCAAAAGGATTTTGGAGAGGTTACACAGCAGTTAAAAAATTAGCAAAATAGGCTGGTGTCAGTGAAAAAAAGGCCTTAGAATTTTTAAAAAAACAAGCTGTGTGGCAGATTTATTTACCTGCGCCGAAGAAAATAGTTAGACCCAGGTTTGATGTTTCTACTAAGAATGGAGTGCATCAAGCTGATTTGTTATTTTTACCGCATGATACTTTTGGGATTGGTCGTGGACGCAAGACATATAAATATGCGTTGACTGTGGTTGATATTGCAAGTAGATACAAAGAAGCAGAGCCACTGACTTCCAAGGATAGTAAAGAAGTTGCTAAAGCATTTGAGAAAATATACAGTCGACATTTGAAATATCCAAAGTTATTACAAGTGGATCCAGGCAGAGAATTTATGGGTGCAGTATCGCAGATGATGGCAAAACATAAAGTAAATATCAGACGAGGCAGAACAGAAATACACAGAGACCAAGCTTTAGTGGAAAGATTTAACAGAACATTAGCTGAAAGATTGTTTGGCTATCAGTATGCTAAGGAAATAGATTCCCAAAAAACGTAATAGAGAGTGGGTAAAGAGATTACCAGAAGTTGTTAAAGCCATAAATGCGGAGACAAAAAAGCCTCCTCCTGTTGAAACAAAAATATTAAAAGATGATCCTATCTGTATTAATGCAAGTGTAAGATATTTATATCAACCCGGGGAACAAGAAGGTGGAAGACGCAGAGCAACTGATCCAATGTGGAGTGTAGATATTCACAAGATTAAAAGTTATATGGTGACGCAAGGTATAAGAGTTTATTATTTGAAATTACCAGCGCCACAAAGAGGATTTGTCAAAGAAGAATTACTTATTGTTCCTGCTGATACCCAAATTCATAAGTTTTTATAGAAACCATGTGCATCAGTTGTAATTCCATCTTCTCGGATGTATCTTTTTGAGTAAAATGGTGATAGTGTTACTTTGTTTACTTTTATGCTGTATATCTCATGCTTTATTGATTGAAACATATTCATTTCATGGTTATATCTTTTCTTGTTAAATAGTGCATCCTTGTAGTTTTCAAAATTTATATGTTTTTTAAGTACGTATTCTTTTACACCCTTTGCTTTCTTAATAATCTGCTCATTCACTTTCAAAATAGAATCTTGTTTGGATCTTAATCCAATATCCTCAACTGTAGAAACACCAGCACATTCATCTTTCATTTTACCTATTTCTTTAATAATCTTCTCATCCGCTTTCAAAATAGAAGATAGTCCGGATCTTAGCTCATCCGGTTTAGAATATAGTTCAGGTCTTGATTCAATATACTCAACTATGGAAACACCAGGACATTTATCTTTCATTTTATCTATTACTTTTTCAATAACCTGCTCATCCGCTCTCAAAACAGAATATAGTTTGGGTCTTAATCCAACATACTCAGCTATAGCAACACCATTACATTCGTCTTTCATTTTACCCAATACTTTTTTGTTTGTATCATCATGCATTGGGTTATTTTGAGGATAATCACTTAGATCATACTCATCTTTCATATCAGACATATCTTTATATGCATCTTCCGTTTTTATATCCACAAGCAAGCTGTCAGTATCTGTGTATAATAAAGTACAGTTATTTCCATACCTTTTTTTCAAAGTATTATAATACCAATCATACATCATATGCTTTGATAAATCCAATACTGACATCCCAACATAAATTGGTTTGTTTAATGTTAATTTTGTTTTGTTTGTATGCACTGCTGATAACTCATCTGAAAATTTATTCGGCGGTTAAAGTTTGGTTTAGCTATTATTTTTCTTATTTTTCCATTTTCAGAACCATCAGTTCTGACAAGTTTTATATCAGTCCGCTTGCGGAGATTTTCCATTGTTTTTTCGAATACAGAGTTATTCATAAGTTTGTAAAAGTCTTTTTCAAAGTTTGATTTAGCTTTTTTTCTAAGTTCTGTGTTTAGATTTATGTATGATTTCATCCATGTTTTTTCATTAAATTCTAATACTCTATGTACTTTTTTTAGTTTCATACCTAAAGATAAGTACAGTTGCAGGTTTTTGTAATGTATTACATACTTTTTCTTGTCCATAAGATTAGGAACTAGTTGTTCTGTCATAGTATTATTTTCCAGCAAATCTGTTTGATAACCAGACAGCCATTCTTTTTTTACTACTAACTTCTCTGGCGCAAGTGGATAGCCATTATGCAATTCATGAAGTTCTTTCGGATATTCTAAATCGACTTCAAGTATTTGTCCTTTATCAGTACCAGGTTTAGAGAAATAACCACGCTTGTTTCTATTTTTCCAAACAAATCCAGAATGCGGAAGTGCTTGACTCATTGCCCAACCATATAAATTATTTGCATCAAAATACATTAAGAAATTATTTTGATCTTCAGGTTTGTAATTAGCAACAAGTGGATTATTCGCTTTGGCATATCTTTTTGACACCATACTAATTCCACCTCGCATTCCCTTTTCTAAAAACAAATGCATATCAATGTCTGATAAAAGTTCTAATTCTATTTCTGAGTATTTAAGTAGTGCATCCCAAGATAATCCCGGCGCTGTATAATAATGTAAAGGATCAAGTTTGTACGCATTCATACATGTTTTTCTAAAAGTTTGAAACACATCTGCTAGCAAAGTTACATCCGTTTTCAAATATAAATCATGATAATCACCAAGGGTTTTACAGTTGAATTCTTGCCATACTTTTTGAGCATATTCATAATCTTCAGTACTTATGTTTTCATCTGATAAACTACTGTAAATTTTTTCTATGGGTGGTAATTCTGTTTCTTTAAATCTTTCCATGTTATTCATATATTCGTATGGATAAACACCTTTTCGTAAAAGTAAATCTGTTTGTTCCCTAAACTGATTTTTGGTAATTTTGAAATCAGATTTGTCTGTTGCTTTGACCAATTTTTCCAGAGACGAAGCCATAAATTGGAAACTGTCTAAAAATCTAAATTGACCAACACTAAATGAAATATACTTTTCAGCATTATTTGGGATGCAAGTAATATTACCTGTTATTTTAGTTATATTTTGCATTATAAGATGACTATCATATCCTTTAAGGTTATGAAACATAACAGGAATTGTTGTTTTGTTTGGTCTTATTTTTAATTTTAGGTTGCAGTTTTTATGTGCTGCACCTCTATATTCTCCTGTAAAATGACAATGATCTCTTACTTTACAGTTTTTATCATTGTCAATTATATTTTTACATATCCAGCAGTGTGTTGCTTTTTCATGATCTATTTCATTCTGCTGTGTCATGATTAAAGGTTTAGGATGAGCAAATATGTTATTGATGTTGCTCTTTTCACATTCCAAATAATTTAAAAACTTTTCAACAGTATCCTCACCTCTATAAATAACAGGTTTTTCTGCTTTACCATCATATCTAACAACTTGATACCCAAATCCACAAGCTTTGTGCACATTTGTGATTTCTGATTTTTTTCCAAAATTTAAAGATTGGGGTTTAAGTATGCTTTCAAAGTCAACATATATTACATAAGGTACATGCATTTGTTTTTGATGATTTTTAAATTTGGTGATTGTACCTTTTTTTGGCATCTCGATCCGGCAAGAGTTTTTGTTAATACCTTCATAGTCTATTTTGTGTTTTTCAAGTAGTTCTTCATCGGAGCATCCATGAAGACAACGATCACAAAAGTAAGTTTTACAACGATGTTTGTTTTGATCATAAAGTAATTTGTTTAGGTCTTTAATCCAGCACCAATGATATTTTGTTTCTTTTTTAACTTTTTCGTGATTATCATCAGGGTTGTAATTATCATCTATAATCCCTTCTTCGTTGTTTGGATCATCTTCGTTTTCTGGTTCAACTTCAGTATCTTCAGAGATTAACATCAAATTAATTCTTTTTATGTCCTTCGGCTGCTCTGATATTTTATATGGAAAAACAGATGCCTTTTTAATTTTTTCTGATACTGTATACCCGTAAGCATTAATGGCAAGATTGTTTTGTTTTTCTACTTTTGAAATTTGTGAAATCGGAGTCGGACAATCAATATCTTTCATGTTTAACTTACCCATGTGTTTGTTGTAACTAGACATCTTGATTGGATTATTTTTATTAGGCCACAAAGCAGAAACCAATGACACTTCCAAGCATCTATCATCTTTATTGATAACATTTATAATTGCTTTCTTATCAGATACTACTTTATGTAAAGGAATATATGAAGAACCTTTTAGTGGCTCATACTTTGCAAAATTTAAATAAAGTGTAATACAGTAATCAACTTCTAATCCTGATGCTGTGTTTGTAAATCTTTCCAAATTTTCTTGTATGTCATTAGATGATTTATCATACAACTCATCTATTTTTTCAGAAGATAAAATTGTATTTTGTTCACTATGTAATACTGCTGTGGTGTATTTTTTTGTAGCACCATCATCTTTAAATAATTCTTCAGTGAGACCTAACTGAAATTTTATTCCATTCATTTTTGTCAGCTCTTTGGTTATTTGTTTCGTAATGATAGATTTTTTATCATGGAGTAGTTTCCGAGGATCTTTATATTTTTTGGCAGATATTTCGTATGCTTTGAAATAACCACACATTGGCTTGTCAACCAGTTTTAATTCTGAAATACTTTCTTTAGATTTTCTATCATTAAACTCTTTCAGTTCATTTATAACATTTTCCTGTAATTTAGCATAATTCTGCTTTTGTTCATTTATAACATTTTCTTGTAATTTATCATATTTCTGCTTTTCTCGTTTACGTTGTTTTTTAGCACGTCGTCTCTTAAGTAAATTTTCTAATGTTTGAGATTTAACCTCTTTTAGAGTTTCCTTTGGAACTTCTTTTAATGCATTTATACCGTTAGATAGTGTTTGCTTATCTATTACACCTGTATCAAACAGGCGTATTGAATTTTCTACAATCTCTTCAGTCTTCATTATTTCTTTTTGATATACTTATATTTTTTTTTTTATTTAATATAAAAAAGTATATCAAAAAGAAACAATGGAAATTAATGTTTGCACATTTCTTAAAATTGGATTACACAATCCGTGTAAAAATAAGACTACAAAAGATTCTAATTATTGCAGTTTGCATAAGTATAGATTAAAAACAAGTCATGTATTACCGTGCTCAATATGTAAAAAAGGCACAAAAGCAAAAAATAAAATTTGTGCTGATTGTGGTGGAGTTTCAGTCAGAATAATGACACGTTATTGGAAATTTAAAGATTATAATGCTGAGTGCTTAAAATGTAGACGTATTGATGTTTAACCATATAAAAAAAAAAAATATGTTGTAATTTTGATAACTTATAAAAAAAATTAAACTTGCAATCTTCACTACCCCTATTTTAAAAAAGTTTTAATAAATCAAGTAAAATCACCATTTCATGAAATATTTGGGCAAAATCAACAAATAACAAGCAAAATCAGCATTTCATGCTGATTTGAAGATAGGTGTGTTTAAAAAAATAAAAAAATTCCTGTGGTATTTTCGGCAACTCAAAAATACCACAGGACCCCCATTTTACATATATATATACATACATATGTAAACGGAGATAAATATACTGTTTCCAAAGAATACATAATTATAATCATGTAAATATAATCATGTAAAATAGTACTCTTACATATGGAAACATCAACATAATGTAAATAAGTATAAGATATTACAGTATAATGAATGGTAGGTGGGAGTGCACAAACTAGTTATATATGATGCTTTTTAATACAATTCAGTGATATCACCTATTTAAATGAGTGATATCACCTATTCGAATAAGTGATATCACTGATTCGAAAGGGTGATATTACTGATTCAGAACGAATTAGTGATATCACTCATTCAAATAGGTGATATCACCCGTTCAATATGTGATATCACCCTTTCGTTTTGAATCAGTGATATCACCTATTCGAATCAGTGATATCACCTATTCGTTTTTACTACAAGAACAATACTGACTTGCCCCAAAAAGTATAACCAGGAAGGACGTTATACGTCCCTAGTATTATATAATATTGCTAACGGTTAGTTGTAATATTCAAATAATATCTGTCCACTGTGTTTCTCAGTGTAATTTGTGAAGGGTGGGTTTATTTACAATTTGAATGACTTATTTAAAGGAAGTAGATCAGGCTTTGTGGCTAAATTTATTTTAAAAAAATAAAAAGCTATTTAATTAATAACCAATTTAAAACGTAATATGATTCTAAGACAGAGATGGAACATTAACAGTAATATAATAATATGCAATAATTATTAATTATAACTTACAATACGTTGCGTTAGTCCTATAGAAATTCAAAAGTTAAAAATAGATTTGTAATACACTGAGATTTATTTTACCGCCAAGATTAAAATAGCTATCCCTGGCGCGTAACTATAGTTAGGAAATACCTTCTTCTGGTTGTTTCTTTATATGATCAGTGCTATTTCTTTCGGTGGTTTATGTCTCAGTTAGTTTATTTGTTTTATCAATTAAATACATAATTAATGTATTCAAACAATTCTAAAACAAACAGGGGCTTCTTTAGTTTATTTTTATCAATTAAATATAACTAATTATAAAACAAATACCAATCCTGATGGCGGGCGGCAGCAGTACCACATCTTCTTGATCGGACCCTGTATGTAGAGTTTGGTAGGGTGTATACCCCCTTCTGCTGTGTGCGACCATACAATGAATGCCGGCCATTATCTGCCGATGACAAAAAAGCCCGCCAAATGTTGCAATTGTGAGGGTCGCTCTATTTTGTTTCACAGATCCTGGATGGGATCAGTCTTCATATAGAGTTTATTTCTGAATTGGTGATATCACAGATTCGATATAGGTGATATCACTCATTCAAAATGAATGGGTGAAATTACCTATTAAATGGGTGATATCACCTATTCGATACAGTGATATCACCTATTCGAATGGGTGATATCACACATTCGTTTTGAAAAAAATGATATCACTGATTCGAATGAGTGATATCACTGATTCGAAAAGATGATATCACTCATTCAGTAGGTGATATCACGCATTCAGAATGAATCGGTGATATCACATATTTGAATAGGTGATATGTAACAGTATGAATTATTTGTACAAACCTTTTTATTTTTATCTTCGGAAAAGCAAGTATTTGCCCCATGGAAAGCAATTAGTGACCCGCAACCTTATGACACAATTAAATGACATTGGACCGTCAAAGGTGTCAAAGGTCCAAGGCAGGCAATGCAACGTTTGTCAACTCAGAAAAAAGTAATCATGTAATTTTTCATGTATACTAATTATAGTGTATAAACAGAACAACAAGACTCATACTGTTCATACAGTTCTTGTTAACTTTAAAATGAAATTTAATCGCGTATGACGATTGTATTGGGACCGCCCTTATCATTGTCTGTCGTAATCATGTAAATAGTGACTCTGTCATCGTATCATGTAGTTGTATTCATGGGACAACCCTAGATTATCACTTGGCCTTCTAGTTTCAAGATGTTTCGACTTCTTATTATAAACTATGTACAAAAATAGATATAAAAATCATTATTGACTGTTTTGGTAAGATTTTAAGTAAATAACATATTGAAATAAACACATTGAATGTATAAAGCCCGTTCGTTCACAGACTTTTAACCACGCTACAATCGTCATCCACTTATAAACAGCCTACGCGACATTTTGCTGTCAGTTGATATTTAAATGCAATCTTGTAATTAATATGTTTCCTTGACCTTAAAAACAATCCCCAAAAAATCTCGACTTAAAAAGAGGACACACATCATGTACTTTATACAATGACCGCCTTTTAAGTGTATTTCAGTTCACACAGACTCGCGATTTCTTTCTTTTAACATACGTATGTTTGCAAAATTCGTCTCTCATGTTTGTTTGTAATGTATTTTACACTTTCTTACTGTTTATATACTCCTTAATGTTCCATATGTCTTTTTTGTTATGCTCCCCGAAATTTGCGATGGAACATATATTTGCTATCATGTCCGTTCCTTTGTCCGTATGTATATCCGCTTAACTCCTCATACGTTATTCATCCATTCAAAATAAGCATCAGTATGACATGATATTTAGTAACACATATTGTCAGGACGGTTTGGTTGAATTTTGTTGAGTTTGAGTTACTGGATTTCGACGTTTTTCGAATCTAAAGCTTGTCCGCTCAACTCGTCCTACGATTTTCATCCGATTTTCATCCGATTTTCATGAAGCTTTTTATGAAGTACCAGTATGATGTCTAGTAGCGCATGCTGTCAGGACCTTCCGGTTGAATGATATTTGGCGGAGTTACGGTACTTTGAAGTTTTTCTGTTCCAAATATTGTCCGCTCAACTCCTCTTACGTTTTTCATTCAATTTTCACGGAACGTCACAGGAAGTATTAGTATGATGTCTAGTATAATACTTTTTCAGGACATTCTAGTAGATTAATTTGTGGCGGACTTACGGGACTTTGAAGTTTTTCGAAACTAAAGCTTGTCCACTCAACTCCTACGTTTTTCGTCCGAAACTAAAGCTTGTCTAATTAACTCCTACATTTTTAATCCGAATTTCACGAACCTTCATAGGAAGAATTAGTATGATGTCTAGTAGCGCATTTTGTTAGGATGTTCCTGTTGACTGATTTTTGTCGGGATTTTGAAGTTTTCTGAACTAAACCTTTTCTGATTAACTCCTATCTTTTTCATCCGATTGCCATGAAACTATATAGGAAGTATCAGTATGATCTCTAGTAGCGCATATTATCAGGATGTTCCGGTTAAATGCTTTTTGCCGGATTCACGGGACTTTAAAGTTATTCAAATCAAAAGCTTGTCCGCTCAGCTCGTACATTTTTCGTCTGATTTTTATGATATAAGAAGTATCACTATGATGTCTATAGCGCATATTGTCAGGAAGTTCTAGTTGAATGATTTTTGGCGGAGTTATGGGACTTCGAAGTTTATCAAATGTAAATCATTTCCGCTCAACTCCGCCTACATTTTCCATCTGATTTTCATGAAACTTTGTAGGTAGATCAATAGCTGATGTCTAGCGAAATGATACAAGGTAGTGGTCTGTGTTGCTTTTTAAATTGTATTGATGTAACCCTGTCGTCCCCCACCCTTTCTGTTGTTTTTTGTCTTTTTCATTGTACTATCAAATCCTTGTTTGCAGTACAGCGGACCTACGATGCCATTGCGTGCGGACGCTGTGGTTTCTATAGGACCCTATATCTCATTTTTGATTTGCTGGCACCTTTAAGAAATATATGTTACCACATAAATAATAATACATAGGATGGTTTTCCCTAATATCGCGGTACTTACTGTTTGCAGTTTAAATAAATGATAATACAAGATTTATCTAAAATTATTTCTGTCCTGGTTACGTTCACAAACACCTCATTTGTATTTGTACATATTATTAAAACATTAGATGGATTGAATATTGAAATAATTTTATCCGATATCGACAGCTATGTTTTTACTGTTGTCAGGTGAGAGTACTCTAATATCGCGGTAAACAGTGTAGGCCCTGACTAGACTTTATTGATTGCAAACAAATCTAAATAACATAAATGGGATATATCTGCAAATAAAACTACAACTCTATGCTGAAATTCAACAGTTTCTTTTAATAATAACGCAAGTTACATCAATTCATCACTCAACACTTGTTTTTTTTACTTTTTTAACTTGTGTACCAGCAATTAGACCTTTGTAAGGCAGTGTGGACATCTAAAAACAGAGTCAAGCCTCAAAACTGTAGCATTACAGCAGTACTTAAGGTGTTTCCAATGTGGACAGAAGTCACACTTTCCCCAAGAAACAAAACAAAGTGTCTTGCATCCCCTCAATATGTGCGTCTACAAATCGATTTGGGAACTCCGTAGGAAAAGGCGTAGCTGGGCCCCCTTAATTTATTGACGCTGTTGAAAGGTGCCCTGTTCGCAACATAGCGTCGTCACGTGACCACAACAAGTTCATTCATAAATATCATCAAGCAGACGAAGATTTGACAGAGCCCCAAAATTTATAAACTTATTTTACGAAGTGTTATGGGTTCTTTTGTTGGTAATGGGGTGGAGGAAATTTACACATTGTGATGTTTTTATGTATTTATATGGAAAACCAATTTGACTTACCATGAATTGCGACATTTTGCCGATATGTATTTGTAAACATTAGCGTGACCTTCGGGTATGAATTGTGCGATTTTGATCACAGGTATGCGGCGCTTGAGGGTGATGTCATCAAAATAGTGTTTACCGCGATATTAAAGAACCCGCGATATTAGGAGAAACCACTATAAATAATAACATCAACTAAATTAAATGAGAAATAAGTAATAACCAATAACTTATATCAAATAAGTCCATTCAATGCTTCCGTACAGTTCTGCGTAGCAGCTTCTGACATTTTCTGAGTTGCAGCTTCCGTACTCCAAGGTCATGCATGTGTATACCACTATTATTCTATGGTGGACGTAAATACGTTACTTAGCTGTTAACCGACATCAAGTAAGTCTATAATTAAAGTAAGCGTATAGTCTAAAACGTGTTTTGATATTATTTACCAACTTTTATTGCTAAACTGTACACAGTATAAATTAATAACTTACATGAAAGTTTTTTGTTTGCGACAATAATGAAATATTTATCAAAAAGGCCGCTTATTGATATATATACATTTCATTTTCGGTAGTGTAAAGTATCCAAATCAATTGAAAAAATAAATACAACGTTTTCTTGACCTTTTTTCACGACAACATGTCATTATACGGGGTAATACTAATACAATTCTTACGACTGGACGAACCATTTCTAAAGGACTGAAATTTGACAATACCCTGTAATTTGCAATGACGCTCACGTTTACTGCAAACAGTATGCGTTATATTAGCAATGCAATTTAGCAATACGAGGACTAAATACCGATTGTAAACCGATATACGTTTATCTCATTTTAGATAGTTTAATTACGAGGGGTGATTGTAAAGTAACGCGTTTTTTTAACATACGAGTTTTTGTAACGAACAAGCCATACTCACGAGGTTCCTGCCGCTTGGTTCATTTTCCGTGTACACGCTTGGCTGGCACTAATATTTTCCATCATGATTGGTTCTCGCACACATGCGCATTCATTACTCATCTGTTGCACAGATACTCACTCATTACTCATCTGCTCGCACAGATACTCATTCATTACTCCTCTGTTTGCACATATACTCATTCATTACTCATTTGTTCGCACCGATACTCATTCATTACTCATCTGTTCGCACAGATACTCATTCATTACTCATCTGTATTCCAAAAATATACAGCAAGGCTATATGTTCCAGCTCTGGTATGAGCAGTTATTTTTAAATAAATGAACGATAGTGCTATGAAAAATATAACCAACCAGCCTTGCTGCACGCGTCTTCCTAGAACTAAAATAATGATGTCAATGATGACTAATGTAACACGTTTGTGGTAACGAAAACTACTAAAATAAAGATATTTCCGGGTTTTAACAAAACTAATTGTAATCGAGGCTCGAACCCAGTCCATTAGTTTTCTGCCTTGGCGTGTTAGTCAATAGAGACGTGGGGGCCTGAGAGGGACATATTTCACTTTCATACATCGGGTTGAACGAATTAAAGCGCATGTGGTATGCGGCAAAATATATTCTAGGGCTCAAATGAAAATCATACATTTATTAGTTTTACACCCACATTTCGTTTTAAATTGTGGACAGTGCATTTTAAATCAGTTTTACTCATTTTACATGTCTTCGTTTATCGAAATAGCGTTTTAAAGACATGGATTTTTACCTTATGGTCAACGTCAGTGGACGCTTACTGGAAGAATGTTACCTCCTCCTTTACTCTGATCAAACATGAAAGGACAAACTAGATCAAACATGAAAGGACAAAACCAACGATTAAATTACACATTAGACTTATAGCCATGCTGCTTCTTCTATCGTACGTTCAGAAAGAAGCAAATCTTTCACCAAACCATCAGTAACTTGTTTATATTGATGCATTTTGGGAACCGTGAGGCACCATCCGGCAGTATGTATGGTAACTTTTACAAACCGTTTATGAGTACAAGACACATTATTCGGTACAACATTGGCGTAGTTTCTAAAATCGACAACTCATCTATGTTTTACTACTATATTAGACACTCTAGAACACATTCCTAGCTATATCCCTTTGGAAGGCAGACTGAAACATTATAGACTTGTACTGACCCTGATGCTAAGTGGTGACATCTCTACAAACCCAGGACCAGTAAAGTATCCATGTGATCATAGTCACAGGCCAGTTGCTAGTAACCACAGATCCATATATTGTGAAACGTGTTACAACTGGCTGGTGGCACATTAAATGTGCAAATATCTTGCCAAAATCAAAATATTATAACGTAATGAGTAACACTGATGATCCATGGGTATGCAAGAAGTGCGATCTGCTTGGCCATTTCACAGAGTCGTTCACCAGCACTTCCTCTGAAAATACCGGATTTGCCCATTTTAACAACTAACAGCAACGACCAGCAAAACATTTTTGACTCGCTAAAAGACGTAGGTAAACAGCAACCGAACAGATGTGTATGTGCTGCCTTGAATATACATTGTCTTAGAAAAAAATGTTATAGTATAGAAGAACTTTTAACAAAAACCAATGTTGTTCTTCTTTTTCTTATTGAAACAAAAATAGATGACTCTTTTCCCCAAAAACAGTTTGCAGTAATTGTTGACAAATTTCACAAATGGAGGGCTGACCAAACACCAAATGGTGGCGGCATAGCAGCATACCTACGGTCAGATATAGTCGGTTAACGCAAACCTGAGTTTGAGTTTGACGACATTGAATCTATAAGTATTGAGGTAATTCTGGACACATGAAAAGGCTTGTTATTGGTGCTTACAAACCTTCATGTCTTTTGAAGAATACTTCAGCTCGACGCTAGATAAAGTAGATATACAAATCGAATAGGAAAGGTAAGTTCAAGGACGACAGTCAACCACATGATGTGGAGCGCTGTGGTCTAGTGGTAGAGCGTTGGACACATGATCCAAAAGTCGTGGGTTCGATTCCCGTCATTGCCATATGCGTTGTGTCCCTGAGCAAGACACTTTATCTGCATTGCTTAGTACTGGTTCTACCCAGGAAGACATCGAGAGTGATTCAAATAAGTTCATAGAGCTTTCGTTACAATCGATGTAAAATAGATAAGTTTAAACTAACCACAAACACATACAGAAACAAAGAATAACTTTAAAGATGAATAAAAGGCAAGATAGGACATCACAAACGGGGTGACAATAGGGCTACCGCCTTGGAACGGTCAGTGGCGAAAAAGCCGATGTGGGTTTAAACCGTGTGAACCAAACTTCACTCTTAATATATTGACATCCAAATAAACGGTACAGTGTAAATAAAGATATCCCCGCCGGGTTATAATCTCCAACAAACAAGGCAGCATTAATATGTAATAAAATGGGCCAAATTGTCGAGCAACCAGTAAATATAACATCATGCTACCTGGCGATATAAATTACAATGTACTAGAAGAAACTAAATGCCAACCATTAAAAACATGGGATATCTTTAATTTGAAAAATACTATGCATAATCCAACATGCTTTCAACTTAATAGTCAACCTCCATTTCTAGATGTCATTTTAACAAGTAATAAAACAATTTGTAGTAAACATGCCCATTTTTTATGGTTTAAGTGATGTTCGTAATATTATGGCAGTACAATTTAAACTGGAAAAGACCCAGGTACTGAAACAAATAGGTTGTAATTATAGAAGCTTTAAGCAATTTCATACTGAAAATTGTAATGAGGAACTTAAAACTGAACTGTGTAAGATACATTTTGATGAAGAGGTGACTGATGATATGTAATAATTTTAGTCAAACCTTTACATATGTGGCAGATAAGCAAGCTCCCATAAAGAAGAAAATAGTTTTACAGAAGCCATTACCTTTTATGAACAAAGTTCTAAAACAGGCTATATACAAAAAGAGAATTCTTAATAAATTCAGTGCTAACAAATCCTGGTTACCAGTCTTAGAAGAAAATCAATAAATTTATACTTTATAGAAATATGTGTTGTGGGGTGTAAATTAAGGACTTCTGGCCTACTTTAAATCCCTTCCTAATGATTAACAAGAAGTGAGTAATGTTTTCAATGACTTTTTTGTTTATGTTGCTTAAATTATTGCTAATGATACTATAAATATAACTCATCCAAAAATAAGAAAAAATGTCCTGAAGAAATCACAGCAGCCAAACGCAATGGCACCGTAAATCGGCACTGTACCACAAACAAAGAGCAAATTAACAATACAATGAAAAAGACAATATACAACATAAAGAGTGTAGGACAGTTTGTTTACCAACTTGGAACGGTCAGAGGGCATTATGGCCCACCGGTTCGCTTAGATCGATTTTAAGTGTGCACAACCTCGGCATTATCCTGTCTTTAACGCTCAAATTGTCAAGACAGTGTAAATAAAAGTACAACCCATCAAAAAGGAAATCTCTAATAAAGTCCACATCCAGAGAAATTAGGAAACGATACACGTATATGTTATTTTAAATATATATGTATAAAAACATAATTAGAAACACCAGTATAAATCCCAAGAAGAAACAGATACTGATGATGACCTGGATAAGTTTACACCAATAGTATGTGTGCGATTGTGTAAGAATGCCTATCCATGACGCGAGAATTCACTGGCACTTGAGCCGCAAATATTATTAAAAATACAAAAAACGATACCCCCTATTATCTATATAGCACATGGTGCGAATCTTTGTTGACACCAAGGGGAGGGGGATATGGCACCATGTGATATATAGATAATAGGGGTAAAGGTGTATCGTATTTTTTCTTTCCTTTATTTGCGGCTCAAGTGCCAGTGTTATAATACAATATCCGCTTAGTTTGATAATCAGGTTCTCATGGCTGATAATATTAAATGCTTTGCCGAAATAAGGTCTGTTTGTTTCTTGAACTTAATACCACTGAATAGGTTACCCATCAGTATTATGAGCAGCATTTATCATAATCGCCTTTCACGGAAACCATTGTGTAGTTCACAGAAGATACATAATTCAGTGAAGTATCTACCAGTTGAGAAGGCGACACCATTTTCTAGAGATTTTCGAGAGTAATTCTCCGATTTTGACCTACTGAAAAATTATGTGTAGGAGGAATCTGCATATTATGAGTTGTCACAATAAATGGTACATATGTTCTTGATAACAATTTCAACCGTTACTGAGATATAGGTGGTTATTGGTGTTTACACCTATCGCTTACCTTTGACCTTGACCTTTGACCTGGTGACCTGATTTTCCCAGACTTGGCCAAGGTCACATAGTGGCACATATATGAGAACAATGTTGGCGGTAGCTGGTTCGGTTTACGAAATATACTTAAAAAATTATATTTTAGCCTGTTTAAAATTAAACCAGTATGGCCGCCATATTTGATGACGTCATCAACACATTTTTCACACGATCGATAGAAGATGATGAAAACATGATTGTGGTAAATTTTCAAAATGGTCGATCATGCAATAATTGTATTTTTCCAGTTTTTAAGCGTCTGACGTCAAAGACGCCATCACGTTATGACGTCATGACCCCGCATGACCTTTTTGCACAACTAGACCATGACCTTTACAATCTGTGAAAGTTTCATTCAAATCCGACCATAAATGTCTGAGATCTAGCGCTAACAAGATGTTCATCATGACGTCACTGGCGGCCATCTTGGATGACGCCATGACCCCAAAAGCTTCGCGGCACAATTCCAGAATGAGCTCTATCACTGTGTAAGCTTTGGAGGCCGTGCGACCAGTCTTACTATGAAAAGTGGCGGTGAGAAGAAGAAAGTCAAAATGTTGCCGAACAACAACAATAGGTTTTTCCACTGGAAGGTGGAAAGCCCTAATAATGGTTACGCGTATCTGTATGTGCGTGCAAGATGGGAACTACGTTACGCCCGACACTGAATATTTAGGTCTGAGCTATGTATCATCTCCACGTGTATACATTCGTCTGCCCCACGTCCCACCCATACGCATATTATTTGGCGAAGTTTCATCATTATCAGACTGGAAATCTTTAGGAAGAGAAGCGTGAACAAGGTGTTTTTTAGATATTCGCTGGCGGCCATATTGAATGACGCCACCACCCAAAAAATTCCAATGCACAACTACAAGATAAGTACATTATTTTGACAAAGATTCACCAAGAAGGGACAGGTAGTTCTTGAGCAGAAGCGATTTTAATCTTCTTTCGTTTCTACGTAACTGTGACGTCATTAATGACGTCAGCTAAAATAACCTTCACGTTCGTATTTGCAATCATAAGTTCTACAAAACTGACAAATTTTACGTGTCTACGTCAATTTTTCAATTTTACGTCATTGACGTCATCGTATTTTAGTTCCTATGGCAACCATTTACCACGTTGCGTTTTGAGTGGATTTGATTTTTGAAAATTAAATTGAAAGGCCTTACGAATGGTACATAATGTTCTTTGATAACAATGTCTACCGTTACTGAGATATAGGTGGTTATTGGTGTTTACACCTATCGCTTACCTATGACCTTGTCCTTTGATCTGGTGACCTGATTTTCCCAGACTTGGTCTAGGTCACATATATGAGGACATTGTTGGCGCTAGCTGGTTCGGTTTTCCAAATATACTTAGAAGTTTCTATTTTAGCCTGTTTAAAATTAAACCACTTTGGCCGCCATATTTGATGACGTCATCAAAACTTTTTTCACACGATCGATAGAAGATGATGAAAACATGATTGTGGTAAAGTTTCAAAATGGTCATGCAATAATTGTATTTTTGAGGATGTTTTCTAGTTTTTATGACCCCGCATGACCTTCTTGCACAACTAGACCATGACCTTTACAATCTCTGAACGTTTCATTCAAATCCGACCATAAATGTCTGAGATCTAGCGCTAACAAGATTTTCATCATGACGTCACTGGCGGCCATCTTGGATGACGTCATGACCCCAAAAGCTTCGCGGCACTATTCCAGAATGAGCTCTATCACTGTGTAAACTTTAGAGGCCGTGCGACCAGTATTACTATGAAAAGTGGCGGTGAGAAGAATAAAGTCAAAATCTTGCCGAACAACAACAATAGGTCTTTCCACTGGAAGGTGGAATTGAATTGAATTGGATTTTATAGGCGCACCAACAGCTTAGGTCATATGGCGACTTTCCAGCTTCCATTGGTGGAGGAAGACCCCAGGTGCCCCTCCGGGCAATTTTCGTGCACGGGCGGGCAACTGGAAGGTTGAAAGCCTTAGTAATAAGAATAAACAGAACGAAAACAAAAGGTCTTTCCACTGAAAGGTGGAAAGCCCTAATAAAAATTAAAAAAAAGGTTGAACCCATGAATCAAGGTTTCTTATGGAGAAAAAAAATGACTCCAGTGAGATTGGAACCCACGACCCCTGAGGTTTCCAGTGTACATTACCAAATATTGAAAAAAGGGCCGTAACCATGTATTATCTGGGTATTAATACATTCCCCAGTATTTTTTATCATATTAAAAGTGTTTTTTTCATTAACAAAAATAAGGTCATTAATAATAAAAAAAAAGTGTTGCCTACCAACTCTATTTGTTTTGAAGCCGTTAGCGGAAACAAACTTTTTTTTTTTACCTCAGCCTGTGATATAGCTTAATTAGCTTTATTAATTAATATAGCTAATAATATGGCAATATTTCGCGCCACCCCAGAGAGTGGAATTCAAAAGCCGTACCTAGACTACTCTTACTAGCAAATATTAATATTTCGAGCCGTACCATAGAGGGAAATTCAGGACCGTACCTTAGGCTACTTTTACTATCGAATATATTTCTATGGTTGTTTAACATGTTTTTTATACAGATTTTTCTTTTATTCTCATTAAAAATGTTAAAGTAGATATCCCGCCAACAACAGTCACATTATAAACATTATGTACACTGTTTCTAAACCTACTGATGACAAAGAATTTATATAACTTACATATATTGAGAATCCAAACTACGTTATTTTACAGTATAGACGGCTTTAACCAGCCGGACCAAACGGTTAACCCCAAAACTGGAGCGTCAAATTAAAGAGTTACCATGAGTTTTTGAGAAGATCAAGATTGCCATTTGTCCCTTTAAACCAGAAGACATTTGTTTAACATGCATTTTACTAATTAGTTAAATATTTTATTAGCCTTGCATTGTTTACATGAAAGAAAAACATTCAACTCTGTATGTATCGCACGCCATTCAAGACAAATCATATGGCTTACCTAAATATTTTACACTTGCTACAGTAATTCGGTAGTAATTTGCATAGTTATAACACCAGTGCCCAGTGGATTACCGAAAATATAGAATGGTGTTAATGTTTCACTTCCATGATGTAAGATATGTGAGAAATCATCCTTCAAAACAAATTGAAATTTATATATGATGAAAAAAACATATTTGGCACAACAATTATAGGATCGACCCCTTCAAAATAGGGTCGGTTGGGCAACCGGAAACCCACATCTGTATTTCTTTTTGGCCTAAATTATACATATATACTATACAGAGAATAATATACGGGCATTTCATATCCCATCCTGTATTGCCCTGAGACGCCAATATCTGCCCGAGAGCTTATATTTGAGCAAGGCTGGGCGCGATATGAAAATTTCAATAATTCAATCTATGTATGACATATTTTGTTAATTCAAGTTTAGCGGTGATGGGAGAAGAATGATTAAATATTAATTTATTGGCGAATGCTGATCTTACATGATCGAGTGCTTGTTTATTATAGAATTTATTAAACGAGTTTGCAAAAATATACAATGCGACGGCTTGTCGAGCACCAAATGTTTGCTAAAGAGTTTAAAAAATAATAGATGATTCTCTGAGGTTCTATTTATCACACAAAACCCATACAAGTTGTGGGTACAACGTGAACGTTTCTCTGTGATGTTAATTTTACCTATATATTAATAATACCGTATTTCCTCTGTTAGAAGCGCCTTCCCTAATAGAAGCGCCCCACCTGTTTTAAGAAACCAAATTACCTTCTTCAAAAAAAAAAAGTTCCTAAAAAAAACACACTGTTTTCGTCTTTACCGCTAATGGATTTGATAACGGGAGTTTTTTTACCACGGCACCGGTATGGTCTATGACATAAACCTTAAAGCGCTATCATCATCAATACAAATCATCATCGCCATCACAACCACCGTCATCATCGTCAAAATCATCATACTTTACCACGTTATTCGCGTTATTAATAACCATTCCATTTGACAGAGTTTACCCAGCATACAATTATACAATATAAATGAACTAACGTATTGAATATAAATAGCAAAATATAGAACAGATATATACAAGTATACAATATATACAAGTATACAATATACACAGAAATTATAACACATATATATGAAACATTACACATATATATAAAACAATGAATATAAATATACGCTATTGCATATGAATAAACAGATTATAGAATATAAATAAACATGTAAAGAATACAAATAGTAAATATAGAATATAAATGATCAATTATAATGAATGACAAAATATACAATATAAATATGTCAGTTATAGAATATAAATATCAAAATATAGATTATAAATGAAAATGTATACAATACAAATAGTAATATAGAAATAGATGATCAATAATAGAATATAAATGAAAAAATATAGAATATGAATGAGTCAATATACAATATGAATGAGCCAAATATTGAATAGTGCAACGTTTCACTTGCCATAGTCTGGTTTAGGTTTAGTCATTGACTATAGAATTACTGTACGGCGATCTTTTACTGTTACACCGGTAATGACTGTCAGTATTCCCTTTAAAAATAACAGGACACTCTGTCGATTCATGTGAAATTCCATGCATATATCATATGGCTTATATATTTTTCACCACAATTCTTTTTAACAACTTGTTTCGTTCATTTCAGAAACACATCATCTGGTCTCGATGTGCCCTTCTTTCTGCTACCATGAAAGACGTGGATTTAATCAAAAAAAGTTGACTATACTGTGATCGCACGATTCTGAACTCCAGGAAATATATTAATTTTATTAGGCCAAATCAGAAACGCGGTTAATTTTTCTTCGGCCTTATGTGTTACAGTGTATACCTATTACTGCGTATCCCGCTTGAGATGTGGTCAAGTCTGATCATATTTGACAATTCCGAGGACCTGAGCAGACGTTATGGTTTTTAAAGAACCAATATGAACAGTAGATTATATCTCACTAGAGACTATATGACTATTAGATGTGTAAACACACCAACTGGTTTACCAGGGTCCATACTGCTCACATCATAAGAATCTTCTGTCTGTTGTTGGGGGGTGGTTTTTACATCATTTTAACATATTTTAGGCCATATATTGATTTTTTTTGTTGTAAGTATGAAGTAAATTTCATTATTATAGTATTTAATAGATGTTTAGTTTATAAATATAATATAAATACAAAAATGTATTATTTATTCTTTGGTTCAGTTGGATCTATGTAAAAAAAAAAAGTTTCCATTTGCGTACATGTATCTGAAAAACTGTTTTCGGGAACACAAGGTCATTTTAATCTATTTACTGTTTATTCAAGCTTTTGAAATAGATCTTTTGTAATTAGAGTGACACATGGCAATCTTGAAGTGTCATCAAGCACTGAAATTAGCATCTCGAAACATGTTTTGCTGTACTTAGCGGTACTCGTCTGATAAAGCAAATGTCACTGGTCTAGCCTGGTCAAGTAAAATTCATTGGGTTGAAGAGTGCATAAAACATATCCGCATGACGGATATATTTATATGAGAACTGAACACTTATTTTTGTGTCACCTGCTTAGGATGGCAGACACTTATCGATCACTTTGTCCGTCGTCGTCCGTCCGTCATGCTTTAACCTGCAACCTAACTTTGGCCATAAATTGAAAAGTATTTTAACTATGTTCATGAAACTTCACACACATCTTCATCTCAAGGATTGTTGTTACACATGTGCAATACCTCTGACTTTCATTTTGGCAGAGTTATGCCCTTTTTATCAGCCTAACCTGCAACCTAACCTTGGAAAAAATAACACAGCACTGGCAGCAGTCAAGTGCCTACAATAGAATGTGCAGAAACTCTGCAGTTCTGCAGGTTAGAAGGTTCTATGCCCATTCTCCATATTTTATCTAGATGTAAATGGTGGATGAGCCTGGCATGTTCATCCCTGTTTGGCGCCATATAACATTTCTTGTGTTGGTGTGCCGTAAAACCCCAATTCAATTCAATTCAATTGTCAAGTGCCGGTGTAGTGGATACTGCGGTGCACTTAAAAGCACAGGATCCGGGTTCAAGCCTCAACGGCGCCACTGAGTTTCCACAGTGTGTTCGTCATTTCCAATTAGCCTCGTCCATCGTAAGGGGACATAAATCCTCCTATCCGAAGTTTATATATCGAAATCTATTCTCCTAGCATGTTTAATAAGCAAAAGTAGGAGTATAGGGCGGTTTCCCAGATTCCAATGAGACCTACCCTGACCAGATCCGCCTTTTTATTATTATTTTTGGGTGGGGTGTGTGGTGGTGGTGGTGGTGGCGGGCGGGAGTGGCCGGTGAGTGATAACCAAATAAATTGGACTGCAGCTTTGTTTGAGTATTTTGATGTTAAATATGGCTGCATATGGTGATGCTCGCCAATAAAAAAAAATAATGAAAAAAAAACTAACACACCAGTTGAGTTCCATAATTCCGGATATCAAAATGCACACCGAGAATTAAACAGCGGTCGATCTTTTTAAATATAGGCTACAGACTACTTTTCAGACTTTAGTGCGAGTGCAATTTCACCCCCTTCACCGAATACCGAATACGCACCTGTATACGTTCACTGACTGACACTGTTATATTTTTGGACCGACAGTGCCGAGTCGAAAATTGTATCGTTTTAGCGTGTAAGTTTGATAAATATCATGATTTTCGTAACATGTAGTACACGTCATGTAAACAACATATTTTTAGTATCTCCTTGTTTTTCATTAGAAAAGAACACGAGTGTTACCATTTTTAAACGCATTTTAACAATGGCATCTCTTACAAGTTATTTCCCCTCACTTCGACATTTTAAATAGGTGAATCTCGCAATTTTTCGCGCAGTAAAGCTTCGAAAAGTCATGACGAAACTTAAAGGGGAACTAAATTTGAATCATGTAATCTTGTTACAATCTTCCAGATTACGCTTTTAAAAAAAAATAGAAAATGGCGGCCGTTTCACTTTTTTTGACATTGTCGGAAAATGACGTACTACTTTCCGTTGTCATGTGTTGCTATGAAAAGTTGTCGGCGGAAGTAAATAACCACTCTGCTTCCCATCTGACAGTAAAACATTTAATCCCAATTGTTTGCACGGTATATCATACGACACATTAACATTTGTCCTTATTTTAAATATTAGACTACTGTATAAAATGCATGTTAGTAACGTTAAATTTAGTTTAAGGTGTCGCATTATTTGTAGGACGAACGCGTTACAGCCGTGTAACGTAGCTGCCATCATGAAAACAATCATTCGCAACATCTCGTACACTGCTTTGCAGCATCAAATCGTACACTGCTTTGCAGCATCATCTCGTACACTGCTTTGCAGCATTATCTCGTACACTGCTTCGCAGCATTACTCGGAATGTATTACGCAGGTTTCCATATTGGTTACGTCATCGCGCCTTAGATTCCCGCCAAAACCACCAAAGCAAATTTGCATTCAAAATCAAAGTTATCATCCAAATGTTGCAATGTTATTCAGCCGATTGCTCCATCAATATGTTATTTACATGAAAGCAGTGATAAAACCTTCTTCTGCATTGTAAAAACAACAACATTCAACGCAAATTATACATCAACACGTGTGAACAGCGGCCACATTGTTTACATAGCAAGAGTGCACTATTTTCTGTGTCAATATTTTGAACATACCGAAGCGCCGTGATACACAAGAGTCGGGATCCCGAAGAATGACGGGATTGGCCGAGCGTTCACGATTGGAAAACAATAACACGACGTCATGATTACTCTTAAAAATTGCCGCCGTATACAAGGTTAATTGACAAAATGAAAGTGAAACTATCACGTCGTAGGTGTGTTATTTTGATAAATAGAATCTTACATTCGTGACTGTGTATTATTGACTTTAATAATTAAAACTCGTTGGATAAAAAGATAGGATACTCGTTACATCTCGTTCCTTTCATTTTATCCAACTCGTTTATTAGCTCGACTTTTTCGGCAGGTTCTACAACGCTTGCTTTTATTTGACAGAATTATGGCCCAATTTTATACTTAGAAAAGTAAGTTAAAGTGTTTGTATGTAAGCTTGTATCTCTGAACTTACTATACAAATGGATTGAAACTTCAGATATATTCGGCATCATTAGACAACATCATAGAGCCAGGTTCTACAACTCTTGCTTTAATTTTAACATAATTACGCCCCCTTTTATACTTAGCATATTGGTTAAGTTTTGTATTTATGCTTGTATCTCTGAAACTACTTACATAATGGATTGAAAGTTGTATTCGCATCATTAGACAGCATGATAGAGCCCAGTTCTACAACTAACTCATGCTTTTAGTTGATAAAGGTATGGTCCTACTTATACTTATATATTATATTGCCCCTTACTACCGCGAGATAAATATAGCATTAATGTTAGACTTTACAAACAGTTAGCTTGTCAACTAAGTCTTTTTTAAGGAATTCAATGACACATTCGCACATGCAACATTTTCATATGAAGAACTCAGAGGCAAGTGCCATAATTCTGCAGAATTATGCATTTCAGCTTACTTTCCAATAAATAGACAAGGCCTTCGAAAGTCGAGCGTCTGCACTTGAAAGACGGTGCTTCTTGTTAAAAGCAATAATACAATCTCTATAGATGGTTAATACATCGCAATATCATAGAGGTGTTCAAAATGGTGACTGCTTCAGACATTGAATTGTACGATCATTTGCTTTAGTCTGTTTTGCGTGTTTTGCTTTTACTCTGTTTATCAGGTACTAGCAAACGAACAAGTCAATAGCATAGACCAGTTCACAAAGTAAATTGACCTTGAAAGTTATTGCTGTTTTCTTTAGTCATTTTTTTTTTCGAAAACGGTGTGCATTTAGCTCTGTTTGGGCGGTATCAGATGCTTTAGAACATCCAAAATTATATCATAGTAGTGCAACTCATATCACAAAGCAATTCAACAAACAACATTGACCTTTAACTGTACCTGGCATATACTTCTTCAATGTTTACGTTACGTTCTAGCGTTGAGGTGTATCGAAAGTCTAGAAGTACTATCGACGCTGCCTCAAAAGAGTATGAGAGTGGACCTTTGCAAAACGGCGCCCGAACACGATAAATACGAAATATTGCAGTCTCGGTTTGATTGATGCGGCAGTGAAAAGTGCCCACCACCGTCCACGCCCTCTAGTCCCGAGTGTGAGCTGAGCTTTATCCCACGTTGTTTTGCCTATTAACGCTACATATCGACAATGAACACATCAAATATCCAACCGGTTGGTTGTCGTACTATTGCTGCTGAAAAATAAATAATACGGGGAACGATTCTGCGGAGAAATACGCTATTTCTTAGAGATAGCTCCAATGCTAGAGAGATAGTTCCAATGTTGTAGAGATAGCACCAATGACAACTATATGCGGATGTCATTTCTTACTATTGCATACTACTTTACTCTTGGTTTAAAAACAGTTGCGTTATAAACTATGTTGCATCAACTTTCTATCCGTTTTGTTTCTGCTCGTTCCTTCGGTCCATGTGAGCAAATAACACAGGTGGATACATGTATTGTGTATACAGTTCCGTACAATTTACATACATCTGCAAATTATTCGGAACAAGTTATAACTAAAACAATTGTTAGTTTACTACTAACTATACATTTTACTACTGACTGTACATTTTGGAGAAACGCGTACTTACTATAATAATTATAATCAACATTCTTTGTCCCGTCCCTTCAGTATTTTATCCGCAAGCCCAGAATGTATATACCAGATAACACGAAATCACTGTAAGACATGCAATTGCTTATGAAAATGGTGTTATTCAATTTGGTGTTGGATGATGAGGCCCGTCTGATAAAATAGAGAATATCATGTTAGTGCCTGATCCTATCCAGTTTATCAAGTGAGGTTGAGAAAAAAAAAAGATTTTTTTTCGTGCCGACCTGATTAACTGGATACGATCATGCACTAACGTGATATTTATCTTTATCATGTTGATCGTTTAAAATCACTTATTTTACCTTTTTTTCCCATTTTCCCACATTTTCTTCCGTTTTCAAAACTACCCAACGTCATAAATATACCCTGACGTCATCAAAGAAGCTGCAAGATATGTACAGAAAAGTGCAGACTATGTCCGCAGACAAACACAAAGACCTCCCACACGTATAAAAAGACCTAGGCGAAAAATGGTCTGAAACTCACTATAACTGGAATAGCATTCCCCAATTTTTGAAATAAATCGTATGGTTTATGAATTAATGAAAATAACGAGTTGAACTCACCGTCCTTTTGTGTGTTTTTTTGTTTCTACATAGGAAGTGTCATTGACTCTCGTTCCCAAAAAGAGCTAGAGTAAATGTTTAGTATCCATGTATTATTCTAATTTTGAAATAAAATTCTGCTGATTGCCGACAATTAATAAATTGGATTCTCTTATGCAAAAGCAATCTAAACATAGTTTGGAACAATTAAGTAAATATTTCTATTATGCCCTTAAATGCATTCAAAATAATTAGAGTGACATAATTAAGCATGGTGAACCTCAACTATTTGTGAGTGTGTAATACATGTATGGCTATTTTATGTTATGGTATATAAACTGAATTAACACATTATAAATTACATGATGCATTGTCAAATTGAAAACAAATAACATGTCATAGCAGCCAACGAGTGTTGTGACAGTGTTTTTTGTCCGCGCGGCTCTTTTTGTCTGCAGCACTTTTGTACGCACAAATTTGAAAAAAGTGGCACTTTTTATCCGCACAGCGCATTTTGTCTGCAGAAAAAATAGAGAAAAGAATATTACGATATTTGTCCGCGCCCAGCGCTTTTTGACCGCAGTAGTAGAATCTGACAAAGTGATGTTTTTTGTCCGCGCAGCGCTTTTTGTTCGCACAAAACTGAAAAAGTAACGCTTTTTGGCCACCTTTTGTTCCGCATTAACTCTGAAAATGGAGGCAGTGATTTTTATAAACCAATGACTCGACTTATGTCAGCGCAGCGCTTTTTGTCGGCAGAAAAAAAAGCTAAGCTTTATGTATTTCAGAAAATCTTGAAGCGGAGAAGTGATTGTTTTGTCCGCTATTTTAATTTTTTCATTTCTATTCAATATTATTCATGGCAGGTTCAATAGTATAATACCATGTTCCTTGTACGACACGCCCCGGAATCGCAACACATGCTTAGCAAAACCAAGAGTATAAGCAGAGGATATACCGCACGCGCGGGAATCGCTCCACCTGTACTGCTTTGGCAAAACCAGAGTACAAGGCGGAAGGATTTCCAGATATGCAGGCGTGCGATAAAAAAAAAGTTCGAAGTGATGAGGTTTCCAAATTGTGATCTATTAAATTTGTATGTTCAAGTCGATAACCGTTCAAGTCGGTAACTCGGTCTTCACACTCCTTGTTGTGTATTGTTCCTGCATTGAGGATCTATCGTGCCATTGCCGTTTATTAAGCACTAAACTGCTCCCATGCGATTTAATTATTGTTAATGCCTAAGCTCGGTCTTGGAAAACGGGACGACTCGGCTAGTTTGCGGTGTAAATCATTAATATTTTAAGGCTTTAAGTCTCTAAAGTGATGCTTGTTGCTGTGATCGACATACACTTTATTTGAATTATATATACAACTATTAGCAATATAAGCCCAATTAAAATTATTATTTATGATTCAGCAACAACAACCAGCTGAGTCGTAGACAATTTCCAGACCAAACGTTTTCATAAACAATAGTAACATGCGCCTTAATATAATGCATATACACACTTCATATGAATCTGATGCACATTATGAGAGTTTTCATGACACCCAATTCACCTCCTCAGATCGGGTCCTTTAAACATATCTTCATTTTCTTAACATAATCTAAAATGCATTGATACATGCAATGGAGTTTGTTTTAAAAATCTTGAAATAAAAGTATACCTTTTCACCATATTTCGTGCACAATTTTACATTTTGACCCCCCCCCCCCCCGAGCCCCCCCCCCCCCCCGCAAAACAGATTAAGCTTCATAATGTAGTTCCAGTTCACCATTGTTTGTGCACAATTGAAAGTCACGTGACGTAAAACACATTTATTAAATTAATGTCACACCGCTAATCGTTACTTTTAAATATCTCCGGAGCGAAGATGTGCATCAGTATTATTATTCATTTACGTCTCATCACAGTATACAACACAAAATATTCGGTTCGGGTGCGAATAAGGAAGTAGTTTTTTGTGCGTGTTCAAGCCTGCTGAAATTATGTGGAAATTGTAAAGTATTATAGTTATTGATATTTCGGAGACATAACTCTGAAAATAACATCCCACTTTTTAATTTTGTCGTTTTCAAAAAAACTGAGTTATGTGCAATATGAAAATCAGATGATATTATTTAATTTGTCACTGGGTTCGAATCGAGAACTAGGAACTGGGAAACAGAACCAGTTCCTAGTTCCCAGTTGCGCAATTCGATTCGAATAAGGAGCTGGGAACTGGGAACAGGGAACCAAATGTATGCTCATTGTTTTCGAACATAGGAAAATACTGAAAATGCCAGCCTGCGAATCAACAATAAATACAATCTACTGCCAATGCAGATTACCGGGCCTTATTGACGACCTTGTAAAGCGTGACAATAAATTATGTTCCGTCTAGGGTGACATCTCATTTAGGCGGCGTTCCATTGGATGGTTCCATAAATCTTGGCGTAGGCCACTTAAATTGTCCTTCATGGAGTTGTTCAAATGGCATATTGACAATAACGATTTAACAATAAACGTCAGATGGGACCGATGTATATACATATTTAACAAATACAACTATCTTTGCTCAGCAATTCAAGTTAACTCTCTTCATTTATAAACACATATTATCATTTTTAAATTCAGATAAACTACATATAATAGGCTTTAAATATATTTAAATCCAAATAATATCTCTCAAGTAATTCATAATACTATTTTGGGGGCCAGGTGTTCCGAACCGCATTAAAGAAAATACAGTTCAGCACGTATACAGCTAATACCTTTGCAAAATTTACATGATTTTAATTTTCCTCACTGCTTTGGAAAGTAGTAATCTTCAGCTATTATTACATGATACAGTTATACAGATCAAAGATGTATTAAATAATTCTTAG